>JASAMV010002259.1:0-10064 GCA_030248065.1 Rhynchonema sp. JSB1_4
ATACCGTCAGCCATAGCCGTGTGTCGACTTTTTGATTGCGACGATTGCAGTGTGCTGAATTTCATTGCTTGGCGTTGGCACCAATTTTTTTGTCGTTGAAATTATTTAGCATCTCGCATTTTCATCAGAAAAAGTTTACAAAACTTTAGCTACAAAAAGGGATCATTTATTATTGTCCACATCACCTTGTGCTTAATGACAGGACAGCAAAAAATGTGTGTTGTTGACCTTAAAAAGAATTTCCACTCATTATCAGACAGATACCGCTGACGATCACGATGTCCTACTTTTAGTAATCGTTCCTCAGTTTTTGATGCCAAACAAGCAAATTTTGACAGCCATCTTTTAGAATGCTGACAATTATGAGTTCTGATCACGCCATAAATAAACTAAATGAACAATTTCTTCAAGCATGACACAAACGGGCAAAACGCCAACGATTTTGAGCAATAAAAATCAGTGTTGACCGGTGTGTTTTGCGACAACTGCTGCTATAGTCCCGAAACCTTCGAGATCGGCACCGGGACCGAGAACAATTAGCAAGTTTTCACATCGGGATGCGAGATTGGGATTAAAAAACCCTTCGTAATCCAGAAGTTCGGGATCAGGAGCCTGTTCGAACCGTATACCTGCAGCTATTGTTTCGCAAGAAATTTGTGCCGCACGAAGAAGAAGCTTGCATGCCGTACCTGATTCTGGAATTATACATAGATCAACAAGGTACAAGTTATCATAATTGCATTCACTTTGACAAAAAAAGTATCATTCAAACTGTTATCGGTTCCACAAATTGGCAATTTATTCGGCGTCTGTAAACTGTGCCCCCTGTGTCGTCATAGTCATCTCTCATCACGATAACTTTTTGCCACAGACCGAAATTCACTCATAGCATCCATTTTAGCCAGGCAGCTGCAGTTTTACTGCAACGTGCTCTTCCATGTGCTGCTGCCGGAACCCATTACTCTTTCTTTATTTTTCCCGCTTAGGCGATCCGAAAAACTGGGAGAATTTTTACAATTTTCTGATGCTTCAGCGCCCTGCTTCCAAATGAGACAACAGCAACACTCAGGTGCATGAAAAACCTGCAGCAGATTGATCGTGACTTCGAATGTGCTCAATGTTGTGCGGCTGTTCCTTCGCGTTCGTTTATCAGCTGTGCATTTTGTTTCCAAGCTCTTTGATCTTAACGCAGTGATCGATGATTGGTGTTAGCACAGCGTTTAAACCGACATGAAATTATTTGTTTGTTTAATCATGGACCGCCTTTAATGTTGTCGGTGGGCTCATTTTCCACCAATTTGCGCTTCGAGCCCGGGGGCTTCATGTGGAAAACTCCGGCACCACGGTAACCTTGTTTCCTGATTCCATCCGCTGCTGTGTCGATCATTTGGTTCGGGGAAGTGCTGCGGAATCTTTTTGTCGTGGTCAACGAACGGAATAGCGCCCGTAGTCGCAAATTGATGCAATCCAAACATTTATCTCATATGTACGCGCGCTACGAACCAAGCGGACCCCGCCCAGTTGAAATTCGTTGCGTAACTTTAGTTTTGCCGAGGCAGCTTCGCAACGTTGTTACTCGGACGCCATCCTACGTCTGCAGATACTGTTATATGTTTCGATATCGCAAATCGTTCAACATGCGTGACAGCTTGCTCGATTTTTTTCTTTGCAACTTGTTTTCACCGTTTTATGTCGTTGCCGTGCTGGCTGCTCAGGCACACGCTTTAGAATGCTGCCGATTGGAGGCGGCTTTCACCGTTGTTAGTGACTTTCATTATTTGGTTCCAGTGGTTTGCTTGATAATTATATTGATATTTGTACCCAATTTGTCAAGTTTGTATCTGTGTGAATGTGCTATGGATGGGGCGCAAGCAACGTTGACTTTTGCGTCGATCAGTCTGTCAAGATGCAAGTTATCCTCTGGAAACAACACCAATAAAACATTTTGAAATTCAACTTTAGCAGCAAAATAACGCATACTGTAAGTGACCCAGTCACAATCTTTCATTCACATTGAAATGAAAATAAAACGTCCAAACCCACTGTGAAATGATAAATGCACTATACTGTATTTTTCGCTCTCCTACCCGGCGGCGCCGAGTGTGGCTGCATGCCAAAAAGCAAGTTCTAGCTTGTCGCTACATGCATACTTTTGCGTAACGCTAATAACACGGGGATACTTTGGTTTCGGAAATTTTATACCCACGACGTGTGATAGCTACACATGTCTGTCTTTTGGGTGGAATTTTCGAAACGGTGTGAAGGTCAGTTGGGCGTAAAGGTCGGTCGGCGTAGGTCGGTGTAAGGGCGCCCTTAGTCATAGTGGAAAATGGAAATGGAAATGCAAAAAATATTCTATGTCCAAGTTTTCCATTTCCATTTCCATTATGACTAAGGGCATACTGGAAAATGGAAAATGGAAATGAAACTGCAGCAGTCATGTTTTGACATGTGACAAAAACATTTTCTGTTCCACCCAATTCTCGGCAGCTGATTGGTCAGATTTCACACAGAAAATGTTTTGTTTCATTTCCATTTTCCATTTTCCAGTATGCCCTTAGTCATAATGGAAATGGAAATGGAAAACTTGGACATAGAATATTTTTTGCATTTCCATTTCCATTTTCCACTATGACTAAGGGCGCCCTTAACGTGAAACATTGCCTGTTATTAACGTGGAATGTTTCAAGTTTACACCGAGGTCTATCACACTGAGCTGTCGACCGAGCTTTCCACCAACCTTTACACCCAACTGACCTTTACACCGTTTCGAAACTATCACCCTTTGTATCGTTGGTGCGTGGACCAGGGTTGGGCAAAAAACGTTTTTTTGAAAAAATTGTTTTTTTAAAAAAAACGTTTTTTTAAAACGCCCAGATGACCAAGATATGCCCCCAAAAAATTGGAAAACGCTCATGTTGGGAAGAAAACGTGGTTAAATTAAGTAATTCTATGTGTTCTGAGGCAAAATAAACGGGCGGTTTCAACCGTTTTCTAGCGAGTTGTTAAGATCCCATATCAGACCCGCATCATGGGACCAACTTTGGCCGGGGTCATCATTGAAAGTCAAATTGCGTATATCGACGTATCTCGACAAAGTAAAAATTGGTCGAAAATTTTTTGAAAAAAATGGGACAAAAAATTGATTTTCCTTGATAATCAGGGTACTTTCCCTGAAAAATCAGGGAAAATCAAGGAAATTCAGGATTTAAAAAAAACGAAAAACGACCCAGGCGTTTTTTTTTAAAAACGTCGTTTTTTTTAGGAAAAAACGCCTTCGTTTTTTGCCCAACCCTGGCGTGGACTGCTGCTTCACCAGTAATAATTTCTCATCCAACAGATCTGATTTCTCGTCATTAAATGATCAATGTCGGCGTTATTTCCGTACGTTCGCATCGTGAGTATAAGTTTATTTGAGTTTTTGCACCTCCAGTGCCATGTGAATGCAAACGCCCGCAGGCAAGTGGCAAATCCTGTTAGAAAACATGAAAATCTTACGTGAATTGAAATCACAGCTTCACGATGTACATGTATAAATAAGCAAAGTAAGTGCATTATTATTCTCAAATCAGATTAGGAGAATGCGCATAATGTGCTCGAGTTATTTTGCCGGAACGAATCATTTTGCAGGATGTTCCTGTACATACGTACATGTACACAAACAAGCTGTGAACAACGTCGAAAGTCGACCACAAATTTTACGGCCATGGCGCACTTCGAATGCTGTCGTCAAAATTCTCTAACAACGAATTCTCAGGCAAATCAGCATTGTTGTTTTTGCGCGTGTGGCACCAAAGCTGCTCTCCGGGAAATTTTGGCCTAATTTTACCGAATTCGGTAAAAATTTTACAGATTCTCGTTAAAATTTTGAGCACATAAACTGTCTGTAAAATTTACAGACTGTCTGTAAAATATTACGTGTGTTGCATAGTAGCTGCCGTTTTACAGAATGTTGGTAAATTTACAGACAGTTGGTAAAAGCGGGACTTTACAGACTTTATCGGTGATTTTATTTCCACTGCAACAGGCTGCTTTTGTCATTAATATCACTTGTTGCTTGCGCACGATGACAGCATACATAAGTACATACTGTAAATGCCTATCAAAACACGCATATGGTTGAGAACAACCTAAATGGGAACTAAAACGTACCAGAAGGTGTGTTACGAACCCATGCGTAAAACAACGCAAACACAGCAAAATATTGATACATAGAACTGTTGCGGTATTAAGAGACAAGTATATAACTTTTGAAATGACTGCACAATTAAGTTCGTGCGCCTTCCAATAGTGGTGGTTTAGGCTTGGAACTAGACATGGGTAGGTAAAGTAAGCCTTCTAAGCCGAGTCTAAACCACAATAGGAGGCGAGCTATAATAGTGAGGTAGGAGTTCATTTTGGAGTATATCTCGCCTGCAATAAATTGCGGTAATCAGTTGCGTTTGGTGTTTTGACGGTTTTGATTATTGACACCGACGTGATGATGCTCATCAGCGTTTCTGATCAGCCGATCCTGTTGGCGACAAAACGAACCGAGTTGAGTTGCAATCGAATTGATTAGTCCGATCCTGTAATATTGAGATTTACGAGCATTCTCAAACGATAGTATTAATAGTGAATATAATTTTGTTGAAATAAAGAAGTTTATTTCAAAAATTCGCCCAAAATTCGCCCACTTTTCTGTGCCTAAACACGGTCCTATGCCTAAGCACAGGCATAGGCTTAGGCTTTATTTTTCAAGGTGGGAGGAGCTTGGGTGGATTTTTGGGCGAATTAATCACACGTAAATCAACACAAAAAAGGTTTCAAATTCCGCACAAAGCACGAAGATCAATGTCCAGTGCCTGTTCCATAAATTTACCTGCTATATTGTTTTGTTCGAGTTCTCATACTGATCTTGTGTCAATTTGTGGACCAGGCGCGATGAATCTTGCGAAATTTGACAAACACTGCGCATCGGAATGCTTAGAGTTCACAGTTTTAGCAGCTGCTGAATAAAGACGCACAGTTTGTTAAAACAAAGCAGGGATAAGTCAGAACACAACGCTATCAATAAGTAAGGAACACTTTCACATGAAACATTTCTGATTCCCGCGCTTTCACTCATTTTTACAGACAGTTTGTAACGTTTACAAAGTGTCTGTAATTTTTACATATAATCTGTAAAAATTACAGATAGTCAGCGTTTTCATTTTTTACCGACACACTCGGTAAAATTATTTTACAGACTCTTCCCGGAGAGTGTGCATCTCGTTCAGGCAATATGGTATCGGCACTGCTCTCAATCACATAAACAGATCTCTACAATGCTACATTGTGCAATTTGACGTACAGGATCGATATTCTATATGTGCCCGGCTGCATCAGTGATAGGGCCAACGGTCACTGTGTCATCACAATGAGTTGCGATTTGGGCCAGCAATCAGCAGTATTTACAGACCATCGAGATTTTTCCGATTTCGATGCGCGACTGAAATTAGTCTCAACTGTCTTATTTTTACACGGATTGGAGACGTCCATATCACTTTGACAACAAGTTTCACCTGGACAGAGGGCAGCCTGTTTTTTCCCTCAGTTATGTTTTGTTCCAGCAGCTTGAATGTTTCACCCATACAACTTTTATGGCGCAAACTGTTATGAATCGCTTTGAAAGTTGCATTCAGCAATGCATCACACACAACCGTCAACTACATATTGATTGTTGGATGGTCGGGCGATTGGACGAAGCCGGTATATGCCAGTTTGAGCAAAAAACAAAGAGTAGAGCCAGAAGAGCAGAGCTTTTTTATTTTGTTCCAATTAGGCTTAGGCTTAAGCATAATGGTTATTATGGTCTGCTTTTTTTGGACTCATGCAGAGTCCAAAGTGGCCTCGCTTTCTCCAATCGCCCGGCCCTCCAACAACAATGTACTTGACGGTCGTGTGTGATGTATTCCGCTCTGCGCATGCGAATTTCGACGCTCCTTTGCATTCGACACAAAAGTCGTGTGAAACGATCATGCATGCTCTTCTTTCTTGCTCGGGCCGGGGCTTATCGCTCAGTTGACCGCACGCCGCCGATTGGTCACGGTGGCTTTAAACCGAGCTCCACTCATGAATGTTTCCGCCGACTTCTTCTATGATTTGTTTCTCAGCAAAATGGTCCGTTTCACGATAACGCTTGCCGTGTTTTATTGGCATAACGGGATCATTATGATATCATCATAGCCGCGCTCAATAAGTCGATTTTATCGCGCATGTGTTGACACAAACTTCATGGGGTCGTCGTGTAGACTTGGGGGTTTAAACGGAAATCATGCGCAACAAGGACTGAGTTCTCTCAAGCTGATGGTTTTGATCGTTCGTGGTGGTTGGTATCACAAACTTTTCAATGAGCAAACATTTTGTTGTTAAAGACTACCGGTATTGTGAGCTCTACACCTTTCTGTATGGCTCGATTTCTATCGATTTCTAGCTTCTTTTACAAGCCGTATTCTTTAATGTTCAATTTACAAAGTTATTTACACCACACATTGCCCGTGTCAAGATTTGGTCACCAACACTTTTGGACAGATCACACTGAGATTTCTCTGCATGCAGTCAAAAATGATAAGGGCTCCACCCAGATATGTCCATGTTGGGTTTATGAAACATGGACATAGAAACAATTTATGTTTCGGGTTTCGGGTCTATCTGGTGGAGCCCTAAAAGACACACGCAGGTGTGTTCCGGGGATATTGCACAATACATACCTAGACCGGGAACTCGACGATTGGGCTCGCCAAGATGAAACATCAGATGGTTGTTATAGTTGAGTGCAATCAAAGGCCGTTTACGTTCGGTTATTAGCAGTTCAGGGCGGTTTATGAGCGTTACAATGCGTGGGGTCCGAATTAACCTCTGAAATAAGAGGATATTTATGGTATTGATCAGCAAGACCGAAAAACAACTGACTCACCAGCGTGATTTTCATAAAATTAATGATGTTCGTATGGATACACGACTTTCCGTGATTTTACAACAGTTGCCGAGCAAAAAAATAATAATCATAATAGCCAATTATTGTGTTGTGTCATAATTTCAAATTCTTAGTAATCGCGTTACATTATTGGTTTCAAACACACCACAAAACGAAATCTTTATACTTCACATTCACTTGTGTGCAAAGAGATCTGAATGAAAGCTTGTGCTTGATATACATACACAGCACCACACGTTAAAGCTGGGCTGGGCAGAGAAAGGGAACCCCAAGCTGAAATTCAAGCTCTCTGTTGGTGTGCGCGTCAATATTTTTTCTCAACAATTTATGGCACTCTCAGTTTGAGCAAGGTTTCGAGCCATTGAATACACGTCAGCACAAGATGTAATACCTTTGGTGAAGGAATGTTTCTTGGTTCTGCACATGGGAAACTGATTCAAATTTCAGCTGTTTGGGTGACTGGGGATTACAAGTGCTGCAAATTCTTTGCAAAACAAGATTTATGATCCACCCAAAGGAAAGCGTTTTCATTGATTTACAATCTCTTAAACACGTGTGAAAATACGACGTTAAGAAATTTCTTTGTGAATCAATAAACGGACAGTGTTTTGTTTTTGTTTCAGACGTAAAAGTAACATAATCAAGTACATACATGTATGCCTTTTATTTATCTGGACTTGCAACTTTTGCAGGTATCTCAAATTTTACGACACCTATACAAGCCATTACAAGAATATCACAGTGAAATTCTCGACTAGGTACGAAAAGACAACGTTGATAATGCGCGGCTCGCGGCTCAATACCACAAAACAACTTCCGGCGCATACCATGACCCAAAGACAGGTGCATAGAAATTTGCCTGGCATCCTAAAACAATCAACAAGGTAAACAAAATATGAATACTGTTACGGCACAGGTGCAAATATGCAACGAAACCAGCACAATAAATCAACAGGGCACTGGTCAGTGTGAAATATCACCGTAATCGAATGTAATAATCCTAATTCTGAAACATCAGCGTGCTGGCTTCATGTCCACACATCCTCAATGTATTGTTTTGATTGTTTCAATTCCAACATTTTCGCCTTTGCTTCTGATTCGCTCAGATCTGTAAGAAAGAATAGTGTGAACTATCGATCACATTCAAATTTCTCAAAAGTGCGGGGGTGTTCAATTGTTATCATGCCAATTGGTGAGATGGGAGGCGGTTTAGACAAGAAGCGTTGAGCACACTAATATATTTGTACTGCCAGAATCGGAGTGGAAAGCACAAAAAAAACAAAAAAAATAGCGGAACTCCCGCACCACTCACCGGCGTGAGTCTGCAATAATTGCACAAATAACTGCATCACTTGTTTGGCCATCGCCAGTGCATCGCCACACACGAACACGTGCGCCTGAAAGTTGACGGGGCCCGGTTTGCGATAATAAGTTATAATATAAACTATCAGTGGTTATCGAAATCGATATCTTTATCGATTTCCTGGTTTCCCGACCCGAAACGCCCAGGAGCCATAGCGCATGTTTTTTTACCACTTCCAGTTCCCAGATGCAGCTGGCACCCAAACGTTTTTGCAACTAAAATTCTGCGACAAAGGTGATCTGGAGAATTGTGAAAGAAAAATCCGTTAGTCTAACTCGTGCAACCAGTCTGTCGTTAGAGTGCAAGATTTTCTACACAATTTTTCTTTGATTTGTGTTTGGTATTGGTCGCACAATGACTATATAAGAATTCATCAAAATCAATCCTGATTTTCACGTTCAGTCGCTCTTAACTACTGTTATGTAGTTTTATACAACCCCTTATTATACATTCACCGATCCCTACTTTCACTCAGTGCTTATCACTGGAATGCTACATTGTTTTGGCTAATCACCCTCTCGCTGTCTACCGACCTTTCCCTTCATATTTGCCGCCACAAACTTCTTGCTCTCACTGCTCTAGGCTTACACTTCACTTCGTTCCTTACGACATGCCGCTCTGCGGAGTGGGCTGACGCTCACGACACATGTGTACTACGTGACATGTAACCAATAAACTTATTGTATTGTAACTTGTTCTTCTATACCAAGTAAGTAACTCAAGGGTGGGACACATCAAGCTAAGAACCCTTATAACATATTAAGTTATAGTGACTTGTCATAGTGCTCGAAATTTTATATTGTTTAATTACAGGCACCTGTTCAGTCCATGTATCTGATACAGACAAGTCTTGTGAGCGGGAGGTTGTGCCTGGACGTCGGTAAAGGTGGACACACGCACCATCCCCCGATGACAGCAAATGCCAACAACCGCTGCCATTGTCGAGTTGACAACTGCCTACAACAGTCGACTCAACTCGGACAAAAAGCAAACACCCGTCCATGAGGGGAGTGTCGCACCTACCGCGTCAGGGTCTGTCCACCTGCGATCAGACACTCAACTTTACACTTGAACTGGAATGCTGAAAGCTTGCCGTGATAAATTATTGATTGATTGCCCAACTTCATAGTTTATTTTGCTTCCCAAAATTTGTGTCGATACTGCGTATCAACTCATGTAATAGTAGGATATTGTTATGTAGTTTTATACAACCCCTTATTATACATTCACCGATCCCTACTTTCACTCAGTGCTTATCACTGGAATGCTACATTGTTTTGGCTAATCACCCTCTCGCTGTCTACCGACCTTTCCCTTCATATTTGCCGCCACAAACTTCTTGCTCTCACTGCTCTAGGCTTACACTTCACTTCGTTCCTTACGACATGCCGCTCTGCGGAGTGGGCTGACGCTCACGACACATGTGTACTACGTGACATGTAACCAATAAACTTATTGTATTGTAACTTGTTCTTCTATACCAAGTAAGCAACTCAAGGGCGGGACACATCAAGCTAAGAACCCTTATAACACTACTGTGCTATTTGTGATTCTCGCAAAACATTTTCAGCTGAAAATTATCTAGCAGATCAACCACGTTGCCGCAGGTCTGAAACATTCTCTTTACTACGTGTTTTGTGTGTGATCGCGCAACGCAACGTCATTGCCCCGTCACTAGCCTGCTTTGCGATTCAGGAAAAAAATTTGACCAATTCTTATAAAGTCATTGTGCGACCAATACAT
>JASAMV010002261.1:0-19118 GCA_030248065.1 Rhynchonema sp. JSB1_4
ATTGTGCAGATTCCATGGTCTCCGATCAGTCTGAGGTTGATGTTCACTAACGATGTTACTCTGATGTATTGTAGCATGCCGTACAACGTATTTTAATGCATCTAATGCCGTATATCTGAGATACGACCATCAAAATATCGATTACAGCCCAAATCTTGCGCGTCAGATCGACTTTGCGCGCCCGGTTTTGCACCAGACCTGCATATATACATGTGTAGTAGCATGTAGTAGTACATTATCGGTGCCACATCACTATAAAAGACCAGCCCCGCGCATCCCTGTACGGATTTGGGGACAATACAGGGCGCCGCAGGCGCGATTTTGGAAAAATTGTCTCGTCCACAGAAAAAAGGTGCCAATTTTTTGCCTCGAAAAAGGCCATTTTTGGACATTTTAGCCCATTTTGGGCAACTTTTTTTTATTAAAAAAAAAAGCAAAATCTGAGTTTCAAAAAAAAAAATTTTTTTTTTAAAAAAAAAATTTTTTAATTGACCACTTTTTTTTTTTGAAACAACCCTGCCTACAACGTGCTAAAGGTCTTCCCTTATGCCCACCTTTATGTTTCAGGGACGAAGCTGCACGCGCTTCAGCGGCACGGCGCATGGCTTCAGTGTACATTTCGTTAGACCAAACATTTGACTCTGTTGGTGTTGTTGTTGTGTGCTGTTCTTCTTGCCGTTGTTGTTGAACAACATTGTTGTTCAACTGTTGTTGTTGTGTTCGATTCTCTTTGTCATGCAAAGCCAGTCCAGTGATGTACAACGCCAGATGGTTGCCCAGCTGTTTGCTGTTGCCTGATTCAGGTTTGGGCGCCACTTCAAACAGGCTAGGTGCGCGTGTCGAATCGATGCCGGCACTGCAGTTGAGCATTGTTGCGCACCAATTCAAATGTTCGGATCGATAATATGATGTTATTATTGAGCAGTAATCATAGGCCTGAATTAAGAAATGACAGATTTGAGTTTTTGTTGAACAAATCAGGAACATCAACGAGTATGAGGGCCCTACCACCACTACGTATGAGCCCTGTAAGCGAGACAAGAGGATGGTTTCAGTGCGTGCTGAGAGTTAATCGTTTCAAACAAATAAAATACAGCATCTGGGTTAGTTCCAGGTAATCTTGTTGAAAATCTAAGAGCAAGATATGCAGCTATAATTCGTATTTTTCAGCCGAAACAAAGCAACACCAGTAAAGGACAAGTTGAGCGACACAAAAATGTCAGTGTCTGATGTTCTGCTGCAAATAACATGATTTTGTGTCGCGCTGTGTCGTATTCTCACATTTTCGAAGCGGCGCGTATACAGACAGACGTCGGTACACCAAGACATCGTCAGTGTTACACCAAGCCCAAAACGGCCGATAAAGATGACAAACAATGATAGGGATCGAGGATAAAAGCAATCACCTTTACAATTTTACGGCAGGATAACATCGTCCCAACTGCACTACGGACGACATATATGAGCAGCAAAGATGGACCAAAACGTCAGAACTCAAATGCCAAAACAGACGCGCGAGGCGCCCAAAAAAGCGCACATAACAACTAGCACCTGATTGATTGAAGCAACATCGCGCAATTTGGGCGTGGAGCTCGAATATTATGGGTGCAGTGGCCTGAGAAATTCCAAATACACCGATGAAAAATACAACAAGGGAAATTCTGGATAATGACACATTTATTTCGAAATTTCGGCCACGTGTAACGAATACATTACCATGGAACGGTGTAGGACCAAATGTGCAATATCATAGAAATTTCGCAACTTCTAGGTTGAAAGCGTTTGGTTTGTTCTCGAATTTATGTTAAAAACGGAAATGATTATTACTTTAGCTACATGCCCATACGACACTGCAAAGTGTTGGCCAGTTACATGTTTCTGCCGTCGCGTTACTGTCTGGATGAAAAAACTTCATAACTTGCAAAGTTTGGGGCAAGAAACAAAAATTTCGGGCCAAAGACGGTTCAAGAGTTTCCAGCAGTTTGCCAACAAGAGAGTTCATAAAAAGTGAAAGTGAAACAAGTGTCGAGTTTATGGTGGCTCAACAATGGTTCTGTTCCGAATCCAAAGTTCGGGTTCTGAACAACTGAACAAGCAATGTCTTGCGAAAGAAAACCACTTTCGTTTTTGTGACAAGATTGGAGAACAACATAATGTAGAGTGGTGTCGAAGCCACAAGTTTGCGTCGAATTAGACGATTCATCAACCTTGTTCCCGTAACTTGCACAATCACAAAAACAGTTGTCCGCATTTGACTGACTGAGTGTGCTCTATCGCTGCTCCGTGGTTTTTTTTTGTCGAAAACTTTAGTGAATGAAAACTGGGATGTGAATTTTTCAAGGCTTTGTTGGCAAAATTTTGCTCAATCCAATGCTTCAATTAGCATAAAGCTGTTCGGATAATAGTGTTTTAAAATAAAAACTGTTTTGGGATTAAACTTTAAGAAAGCTATTGTTAATTTTTTTGTCGCACAATGCAGACGCAACCGCGCTTCATTTTAGTTCTGGGTGGAACCCAGACAAAATTAATGTTCAAAAGTTGCCGAAAAAAAAATTATACGGCTTTGGTTCACCAGCCGCCACATCAGTTCCTTGTTCAACAAGAGTTTCGGTTCAAAATGTCACGTGAAAAAATGTACCTTAGTTATTCTCAATTAGGCAGTTATACATGTTTCGAAACCTGACACTTCTAATTTCAGCAAAAAATACCCATGCGCCACTTGCCCGAAAGACGAGCACGGTGCAAAACGCAATAAGACGACGGAAATTTACGAGCTTGGCACACGCGCGCGTGGTGCTTTCGTGCAAGATGAATGGAAGTGCTTAGAGCTTGGGGCAGTTAGGTAACTAAACGTTCGTATATCAATTCTGGGCATTTATTTTTTGGTAATTCGGAACATGCACAAAAATCTGCCAAAATAACCGTACGAACAGATTAATTACACTGGAGCTGATATGTCACTGCTGTATAAGTATAAATTATGAAAGGTGCAGGCAGTGACCATTGGCGCTCTTTCAAATGGCCATAAGAATACGACAGGCTGACAACGTAAAATTGCACAACTTTCTGTTAGGCCGCATTCACAATGCAGCGCGTTAGCGTGTTAGCGTGTTGCTGATTAGCGTGCACGCTTTTTCCGCGCGCTTTTGCATTCACAATGGAAAATTGAAAAAGCGCGTTAGCGTGCACGCTTCTCAGCGGCACGCTAATGCGCTAACGCGCTAACGCGCTAATCAGCAAAACGCGTTTGCATTCACAATGGCCGTTTGTCCCCGGATGGAGCTTGTTTGCGCTCGCAATACACGTAGTTCAAGTTTAGGTGAAAATGTGATTTTAACTCATCTTTTTCTTTCAGATGTTGTGTGTTTTCTTTCTCTGTTCAATAAATGACAAGTTTAACATTTCAAGCTTCCGATTACTGTTTCATTGGATTGCAGCTCTTTTCAAATAGTAGCAGAAGTGTGGACACCGTGTATCACGCAAAATGGCATGAAAACAGGCCGAAACGAGCACATTGAATCACAAATGCCATCAGTCCGTGTCCACGTCCGATTCGCACTGGAATCGGAGAAGATTGGTTCAGTTCCCTTTACTTTGTCCCATTGCCACGGCACCGCACCGGCTTTCGACATGAAGTAATCAGCGTACAGGTCACGCACGCGACTGGCAGCAGTTGACGAACGATTGCGTTGCGTTGGGTAGATACACATGCACGCTTTGTTCAGCATTATCAAATATTCATGGCATCTGACAGTAGCTCATTGGACATGATTTGATGCGATTGTGCGCGCCCGAAAAGTAGTGTATCAACTGTGTGATGCTGTTCTATATTTCAGAAAAATAAAATCATGATCATCTATAGTTGAAGAAAGGAGTAGTGCGATGGATTGTGGTGCAGGCTTCGTTCAACAGTAAAATTAGACGTTCAACGTTTCAAAAACCGCCACAAATCTTTTCCTGATTATTGAGAAAGATACGTATTTTGGAAATGACCGATAATCGATAAAAATAGCTGCCGATTAGCACAAAAAAATCACAAAACAATCCAACAGCTTTGTTTTCACATTCTTCATGGTTTGCAGATGTTTTCAAGCAAATTATAGCCTTCGGAACATGAGTCTAGTGCTGACGCGCAAAAAGAACGCTACGTGAAAGGGTAGCGTGCACGCTAACGCGCCAACGCGCTATAGCTTTGCATTGTGAATGCAAGCGCGTTGCGCTCTGCGCGTAGGTGCGAGAAAGTGCTCGCCGCTAACGGAGCGCTATAGCTTTTTCATGTGATGCAAAGCGCGCATCTCGCACGCTACGCGCTAACACGCAACGCGCTTGCATTGTGAAGCGGCCTTACAGCGACCAGAAAACAGACGTCACACAGTCAGCCGGCTGAGTGAAATATACCGTTGTACATCAAGAATGCAGCAACAACAGTGCAGTGTGTGAGCACTTTCACAGAAGGACCACAGAATCTTGCTGGGTACAGAGCTGGTGTTGTTCGGCTTTAAAGTGTCATTAATTTTGATTGGAGTGATTAAAAGCGAGATATGGAATTTTATGAATGAGCAGTTCAGTTAGTTGCTGACGACGACCTGTCGTTGTGAATGCCGTTTAATGCGCAACTTATACCTACTGAGAGTTCACAAACAACACCAAAATTCCAACGGCTACTGAAACAGAAGGCGATTAGGAAATGGGCACCCAACCCCGCGTAATTGTTTTTCACACATGATGATCTATCACAATAAGTCAATAACCAACCACGAACAATGACTGACACCTGTCAGCGACACATCTCGGGCGCGGGCAAAACTAACGTTGCTTTATTCGTGTGGGAAAAATTTTGCTGATTTTTTTGCACGAGAAAGCTTCGGGGGATGAAACAATGGTAATAACGATTGCCGTGATGAGAAATTATGAAAGACGGCTTTTATGTAAGTTGTGCGCTTGCTGTTGTTTTAAACATATCGCACCACGAAAAAGTTGGAGCCGCAGTTCAGATGATCTTCAAAATTTCCAACTCGCAACTTTTTTAACTTTTAAAAAGTGTGTCTGCCAACCCTATGTCTTTTGGAAACGACGAAAATGGATTATCACCCGTGTTCGAACGAGATCTCTTATCGAGATCGAGATCTCGAGCTTTTCTTATCGAGACCGAGATCGAGGTTGCTTATCGAGACCTACAGCTGTCACTTACAGCTGCTTGACGGTAAATATCGTTTGTTGCGCGAGTATAAGTACCAGTTTTACAGAAGTGTGCGTTTGTGCTAATCCTGAGTTTGTGGTTGATCCAAGCATTACCTACTGTAGCCCTTAGTCAAACCTTGAACCAATAAAAACGCTAATCGACCTCGATCTGCCCCTGATGGTTTCGGTTTCACACGTTGGGTAAAGGAGACGGAAATAGTGTCACTCTGTACACAATCGTCTGCGTTAAGTTGTGTTGTGCACGAGTCATATGAGTGCCCAATCGAGAGAAACTTCTTGAGACAAATTTTGGTGGCCCAACTACAGTAATCGTCATGTGATGTTTCGGTGCGATAATGCCATACCCAAAACAGTCCATCTTGATCTCGAAACTTCCTAACGAGATCTCGAGATGGCGAATAAATTTTTTCGAGATCGAGACAAGATTGAGATCTCGAACACTTTCACATTCAAGATCGAGATCGAGATCTTGGAGCCAAAATACCTTCGAGATCGAGATCTCGTTCGAACACTAATTATTACAGTTGTGTGAGAATGGGCACTCGCGCTGGATAATTTTGCACGTGGGTTTAGTTTTGCTACCCCGAAGCACACGACGTCCAGAAAGAAATCACGGACATCTACAACTTTATAAAATTCGCTTTCGGCACCGTAGGTACACTAGTCAGAGGGTGAGTTGTAGCTTTTTGTAAGTATCTGGCTTTAGCTAGCTAGAATCTGAAATAGGTACACAACAGGAACTAGAAAAGAAGCACACCTTTAGAATAAAACACTTTAATTCAATTCAATAGCCTTTCGATTATGTTTTGGGGCGTGCTTGTGCATAAACCAGCGTTACTGGGAATTGTACACAATGGAGCAAGAAAATAACAATAAAAGCTTGAAGGCACAGAACATTCTGTTTCATTTCCAGCTTGTTCACCAAAAACTCTGTTCTGTTTCCTATATAAAACCCAAGGGTAGTATGTACAACAAGTATAAGACCAAGAAAATACATACATAGTTTTGATAAGATAACCAGCTGACGCCCTATTGAACAGGTGAAAAAAGGCACGCGAAACGCTGCGCTCAGTATTCCACTAGCTGCAGTCCGCGTGACATTTGTCAAATTTAAGCTAAGATGATTTTATCAGCATTTTATTCAAATATTGCAAACAGTTCGCGTGCGTTGCATAGCCGTCTGCGTCACCAAGTTGTCGCAAGTTACGCAACCATGCGCATCGCATTGGGGTTACATTATGGTATGTACATACATACGGTGATCCGTATAACACCGCCTACTTACTACAAAAACAGGAAAACATATGATAGGCACGCTTCAAATGACGTTTGATAGACCCCGTTTTGCTATTGGACGTCACAAACTCTCCCAACATTTTCGAAATGGAATTTTTTAGACAACGCGCCCACAAAAATTTCGACATGAACATATACGGGCGCATAAAAGGGAGCAAAATCCAAAGCAACGCCCAACTAGAACTACTGTATTGTGACAAAAATAATAAATACACAAAATGAAAATAAACGTTTGTGGTCGGCAGTTTTCCGAAAAACTGGTTTCCGAAAAGTTTAGTTTGACAAAATGTGGTCTGCTTGACCAATCGATCCAAAATTATCGGTCGAAAAAAGAGCAGATGGTGGTGGTGGATCCGCGAGTGCGTATAAGCTCCAACGCGCCAGAATTGAATACACTGAAATGAACTAACGAACACACGAAAACTAAAACTGCTACATGTTTACGTGTGTCAGTCGAGCAATGACTGCTATACTTTTTATCACTTGTTTTCAGAAACCGGTCAAATGATGTTCTATCATTATCAGGAAACGGCATTATGCAGAGCAGATTGGCCGTAATAAATTATAAACGTCTACGATTTTACAAAACAACAACAACAATGACACAAAGCTCATCATGGTATAAAATTGTTCTATCAGGAACTTTCCATTCGACCTGCCGTTTTCACTGGGAACCACTGTTATGTTGTACAGGCAGTGTGACTGTTGGAGTGCTGTGGCTAAAGGTGTACATACACTGTATATTTCTCGGTGCAGGAGCCGTCATGAGTGGTGATAAAAAAGCAACAAACATGAGTAGGCTACAGTATACCTGGTGTGTAATTCAAGTCAAAATCACGCGATCGGTTACACCAGATACACACTGTGGGTCCGTAAACATGTTTTCGGCGCCGCGAAATACGATATATACATACATACGTGTGAATAATGAACACAATTTGGGCAGGTCAAAGCAGTCATTGACTTTTTGCCTGCCTACAATAATCAGATTTTCAAACCACATTTGAAATTGGCTGTTCAAAAAGTTACAAAAGAATGAAATGACATGTCAAAGAAGTGACGTTACAATTGTGGTGGCTCACGGAGAAAACATGGAAAATTTACAGTATGCATTACGCTGGGTTATCGTTGTCTTTCTCATTAAAAATTACCCAGCTGGTGGAACTTCCAGAGCTCAGCTCATTACATCATTCACCACATACGCGATATTCAGGTCAAATACAGAGCATTTTGTGAGATAACGGACGCTAACGATCACCATTTTGGGCAATTAAGGCACACTGAGGCAATCCTTCACTGTTGGCAAGCCACATTTGTGTTAACGCTTGGCTAATTTACACGCTGTTTGGACTGGAACGGGTAGTGCGCTAAGCAGGCATAGCCTTATTAGAGCTCTCGACTCAGATTGGGGAGATAATCAGAGCAAGTACGCCAAAACGTTTACTTCAAATCTCCACAATATGAAAACATGCGCTATAAATGATCTTTAAAAGACAAGCAACTCAAGTTTTCACACCAAAATTTTGTTAAACCGATGACGTACCAAAACCAAAGAACGTTGGGACTTGTTTTGTTACTCGATAGCGTAACGTACATAGTACCGTGTAATCGCAAACAATTGTATTGTTAAGAGCGTGTTTAACATACGTATGTGAGCGTGACTAAGTGAAACGCTATGTTCCACCCACATCGAACTTTCGGATATTCACCGCGCAAGAATTTGTAAGCATCGGATCGTTCGTATAAAACTATAAACTGGTTTCCGAAGTTCAATGAAAACCACGACATATGTATTCAATAAATATGATGAAACTTGTAGTGTCAGGTCATGTTGTTGAAGCTCCACATGACTTTATATGATCTATTAAGATTCATCTAATCGGAGCGGTATGTTTCAAAGGTGTGTGTGTGCATATCGGTGCTATCAAAATCTGGCTCATGGGTGTGGGAAACAGAAACACGTCTAATTATTCAGAGACAGGTCTAGGGAAATCCATTCGAACTGTCATAAAAGCAGGCCTGGATCAGCTAAAATAATGTCACAGGGCATCAGTTAAAGCCGATGGTAGCAGCCAGAGGTTCCAGGTACTGTGGGTGACGATGGTGTTCATGACGGATGCACGTACACGCTGAGCTGATTTTAGAAAGGTGATTTCTGGTCCTTGCTGAATAGAGACTCATCCAACCATGATGTTTATTTGACCAACCCACTAACGTTGTTTATTGTTGGGATAGGTGCTACCCAGTTAGGAAATTGCAACATTTTAGATTAATCCCAAAGTGAATCTAGAACAGGAATGTTTTCATTTCCCTTTCAACCTGCTCGCTTTACATCTAAACCCCGATCGAAATTCCTGATTTCAGAAAGTTGAACAACATGTTGGTGCCTATTCACCAATATACCAAAAAAAAAACTTGGCAGCATAAAATACATATCTCCGGCACTGTACGCATTTAAGAGCGGATGTCTTTCTAAATACCCAAAGCCATCGTATCAGGACTGTGCTTTGATGTTGGCGCAAGCCGTCACACGCTATAAAACAACAACCGCATGTGCAACAACTGTGCAGGTCAGGCTAATGTTTAATTGGAACACGGACGTTAATCCCCTGGAATGAAACAACATACGATTGCGGTTCCCAATAACGAGCCATATCGACGCATGCGCGTGTGACTTTGCAAACGCAAGCACACACACCACAGCTGAGGATATACATGTTATTATCTACGATTACAAGTAAACAGGTCAAGCGCATATGGCTTAACCCAGATTTGGCTCGGTGTTCCGAGCAGCTTAACTGAATAGAGTATAAGTATAAGCATTTGAAACCTTCATGTGTCAAAATCAAAAATCTGAGCGCGCTTTGGCAACATACACATTAAGCACATGCGGCTATTTCTGGTCTAATTAGTTGCGAAGGTTCCGACTGCGACTGTTCCGGGTGCAAGGGACAAGCAAAAGTAGTTCTGCTTTGACCGACCTACGGTCGTGGTCAGGATGCTTTGAAGAACAAGAGAAGAACGCCACTAAACATCCGGGTGTGTACAAATATGTATAATACTACTGTCCATTTCTGCGTTGCGGGTATGGCGAGCTTTTTCCGTAGTTCCCTTCCCAGGGGACTGGCGCACAGTCAAAAAGCATCACGATGAACCATTCGCAACAGGTGGCTCAGTCGTTGCTGTTTGGCTGAAATAACGCACAGAAGAAAGAGCAAAGAAACATGCGGCCAAAAGCGAATATTAGATTTGACTGGGCTGGCAACACAACGCATCAGGTGTATGGCTTGTTGTCAGGACTGTCAAGGTTTGGTCAAGCATGTCTGTTCATGGTCCACACTTAAATCGATACATGATACTGTGCCTGCCTTGGTCTCTCCACTTAATTCGATACAATCAGAATTGTTTGACTTGATCAATGACTAATTGACAATCAATGCTTGTCTGTTCGCAAGCACAATCAAGCAAAAGCCAAAAGTATGCTGGCCGGATACTGGAAATCATAAGTAACATTATTTTGTGGACTGGGCTCCAAGGAGTATACGATACAATCGTACAAAAGTCCGTTGAATTTGTCCCTCTATGAAACTTGGAAGTACAACACAACACAATAAACATACTGTGGGCTGTAGAAGGTAAGAAGTTCAAAAGTATGGAAGCATAAAGCTGGTGTATCTTGTGTAACTATTATTGTTCACTTATGTTTAGTCACATAGTAAGGATATTAAATCGGAACTTGGAACGGTAATCTACGCTGCAACAACGCCCATGCGTCGACTGCGGGACCTGCTAACAATTGTGTGTATTACGTACTGTACATGGTTGTTTATCGCTGTGCATATGCCTTTGTTATTGGCAGCTTAATTGAGAAACAACATAACATATACAGTATGTACATATATATATGTAAGTATACACGATAAACGACCTACTGTTTTCTCACAAGGGAACTTGGCTCCGGTTTTAGAATTCTGGCACACCTACTGTATGCACCCAGTGTGCCTACAAATTCGGGCGGGAGCAATAAGGGACGAATCGTAACGAACAGCACATCGTTGCCAATGGTGTAAATTCAATAATATGGTAATGTTAAGACGGTGAGGACAACATGTACATATGTAGCTAGTGAACCAACGCAATGACGTGCTCACAAAAAACGTAACGCATAGGAAAATGACATTAATAATAGAAAACAGAACAGCAAGAAAAACGCAAAATCTCCAGGACGAACAAAAATTGATAGGTGCTTTTCTTTGTTAGCGCCTGGCAATGGTTAGACAGAAAAATATACAATGCTGGAAGTCATTGAGATCTACATATGTACAATGTACCTACACCCAGTGTACTTAGATTTACAAATTTGGCACGTATCATTTCAGAACTAATGTTTTATTCTTGAAATAAATGTTTATGAGGTTGCAAAGAAAAAAGTAACAATAAACAGTTTGAATGAGTTGCACAAAGGGTAACAAGTATCTACCATATGTGCACCTGAGTCTTTTGCTCTTCGGCGCGCAGTAAGTCTTGCGAAAACTGCTCAACACACTTAACGTGCTGCAGCGCCGCTGGGGCCTTGCAATTGTGTTTGCGGATCATCCAAAATCAAAACTTTTCGCAATAAAAATGGTTATGACGGGCTCAGTAAGTTATGCGCAAACGTTAATAATACGCGTAAGTCGTCTTAAGTACACAATATCACACGTCACTGTTCCTGGCACCGGCAGCGCCTACTCTTTGGCTGCAAAAGGTGCAACACAATGCATAGGCATGGCTGTGTCCAGGCTAAATGCAGCGCACATTTACATTTTGGTGCCACTGAGGCATGCAGCTATGGACACTTGTCAATGAAGAAGTGCTTGGGTGTTTAAACGTTGAAATGGCTATGGTGTTAAAGTGGCTCTCTGTCTTGAAGGGTATGTATCTTGATGGCAAAGCAACGATTATCGGTATCTGCAATGGCGTTGCTCTTCTGTACGGGCTGCACAATCCCAAAGATGAAATAATATATGAATCATGAGACCTCGGATTATTTCAAGTCTCAAGTGTGTTCGCCATAATAGGGAAAACTAAATCTCATAAGTCGCGAAAGTGTTCGGATCTGAGGTCTGCACTGCAGGTACCGAAAACCAGGGGTTGGTAAGCGCAAAACTGCGGCCGGAGATGTTGCACCTATTGTCTGAGAGCACAAACATAGACAGATTCGCTTCAGCCTGGGTCTGGCTGCTGTCTGCTCTGGGTTGGCGCTAGACCTAACTCGTCTGGCTGGCTACTGCTGCGGGTGACGCTTTGATGCTTTCTCCTTCTTCACCTCGCACATGGTGCGTCGAAAGCACAATCTTTATTTGCGTGCTTACTCAAAAACTTTGCTTATGCAATTTTTCCCGCTCTGTGTAACAACAATTTGGGTTGTACCAGCAGGATGTCTTGATCAGTTTTTACGCGTCCTTCCTGCGCTTTGAGTTCAAACGGAAACGAATACTAATTGTTCCGTTTGTTACGCACGCAGTATGGTCATCGATTAATGACGGAGAGCACAGGTATAGGTATATGTATAGTACAGCTCGATTGATTCTTGACACAGGTACTGTTCGACATTGAGAATCAGTTCTGATTCTGCCAAGGTGCTAATCATAATCGTTACAAATACCATAATAGCGTAAAGAGGCAAACACAGAGTGTGTTCTGTTTAACGAATATGAAAAATATCCGACACTCACGCATTCCACAATTTTGTAAAATGTAGTTGGTTATCGCCACCGGTGCTGGGTCAAAACAGGGTTGTGTTTCTCACCAAAAATTCGATAAAACGAAGTGGGCTGGAATCTATTGATATGGCAATTCACGAAAACGCGCTTTTTTTAGAAATGACACTCCCGAATATATCTATGGGGCGCAATCATTCATGAAGAACAAAATGAAAATTTGAAAAAATGGAACAGATTTATTGTGTCGAGCGTGAGAAACCGTACACTGTGGGCGTAATCGAAAATGGAAAATCATTGAGAACTTTCGCGCTCAAAACAACCTGCAAACACCCACGGTTTACTTGACAGTGATTACAATGCGGCGCCAGAAAATTTCGGTTGAGGCCTTCCCTTTGCTTGAAACTTGCAGGAGTTCACATTCGGTAAAAAAGTCTTGGAAGAAACTTACTCATCCACCTTCGAGTTGAGAGGTTTATATATATCTTGATTTTAATTTTCAACAATGGCATCGCAAAGGACCGAAGTTAAGGCTAATATCGCATAAATGGTCGAATGGCGGCCTTTAATGAAAACGACTTGGTTAACCAGCCACGTTGTCAGGAAAACAGTGCGCATGGCGTTCTGTGGACCGCACATGTTGATCTAACTTCAATACAAACGGAGCGAGAGAGAGAGAGAGACAGAGACATCTCAGGACAGGAAAACACTTCGCACTCCCCATCTTAAAGCTCACGCGTTTTAACATGCATAAGTTTGTCAAGATAATATTGGGAGAACAGTTGAAAGGCAGGCACATTAGCTCACCTGACCGTTAAGCTGTTAGCATAAACTCAGACAGGGAAGGGCCTCCTAGAACGTTTTCTCATTAAGAAGCAGTCCTGTAGGAAACCGCACTAAATCGCATTAGCTTTATGAAAAAATATAACAACGGAAAGCTGGCGCCCTCAACCAGGGTGGCCTTATTATGTCATCGGAGGGGGCCCTCGCATCCAAATACGTAGGCTAAGTTTTTCAAGCACATCACATCTCAGGTACACAATATGCACACCTTTTATGTGAGTACGGTACGCTTCGAAGCATCAGCTCCTGAGGTGACTGAAAAAACAGAGCAGCAGAAATCAGAAATACAGCATACCAAGCTATAACTGTTGAGTGAATGTCGCGAAACAAAACAGCGCATACAAATTAAGGTCATCATATCCGACTAAGGTGGCGTTGCAAATACACACATGGACTTAAGTGAGTTCAGTTTCAAACATTTGCTGGTTGAGGTCAAAACAATTTTCGTTCAATTACAGAGATCGAATGGTCAAATTACTAATTTGCATGCAAACGCACGTAACAGGGCAGGACATTCTGAGATATGACAGATGTGGAGGGAGGTAAAAATGAAAGCAAACACTATCCTCAGACAAAACGCAAATTTTGCGCGGTTTGACTTGACCCTGAGGTATTCCTGGGGCTGGACCGGCGGTTTGCATTGTCTTGTTTGTCAGTCAAATACCAGCTGATGTTTCACGTAGCCCACCGTGCTCAGGAAATGAAACAAAAGCTCACTCGGTAAACAGGGAATATACGTGAAAACATCACAAACTGCCGAATCCAGACGCTACCGTATGCCTGAAATGCGAACTCAAACAAAGAACAATGCAAAAGATTGTTTGTGCTTTGAGAGCAGCGCTGGTGTGAACACACCCTTTGTTACTGCGTGCGAGCATTAGGTTACGCGCCCACCACTCAACGGACAAGAGAAACAATTAGTGCTGATGCATATGTATAAGTACACCTATACTGTTTGTTCAGTTCATCTAAGGTATGAATCATCTAAGGTGTCTCGGTAAGCCTGAGGGCAAAACCAGGCATAAACTGAGGGACCCAACAAGCCACTGCTGTTGATATTGAAGACATAAAGTTCAGATTTACTTTTTGTACCGCGCGACCGGTACAAAGCGGTATAATATACATTACGGCACGGTGGAGACGCTTACTTGCGATACTATTAAGAGATGAACAGTGCTAAAAGTAAACAAATATTTATAACACCGGAAACTTACACTATAAACAGAAGCAGGCGAGAGACATTCGCAGCATCAGAAGGGATGCCGGTAAACCATAAAGTAGCAAATTAAGAGGACTATGACACCGCTACCATTGGTGCAAGGGTTCAGGTACGGCCCGGTCCGGAAGGGAATTCTAGAAAAATTGACTTCGGACGGGACAGGACTTGCCCGACGTTATGATATCTTCCGTGTAGCATGTTGCATACATCCAGCAATTCTCAATAACAAATATCATTCCTGGTCATCTCAATGTCATACATAAGCTGAGGTGCTGATGTTTCAAGTCTGTGTGTTAAAACATGAGAAAACACACCATACGCGCACCCAACCGTTCTTCCAACCGGCTTTGTGGATTTACTGGTCGCGATATGAAAAAGGCCACAACCTCCTCCACTGTCGAACGGTTAAGTCAATATTCAGCGACCAGCACAGTTGGTACAAAATACATATATGTATATAGTTGTTGCGGATGTTTGGACTGTATATCGTTCATTTAAGAGACACAGCCCGAAAAATGTCCGAACTTCATCTTTTTAAATCCCTAGAAGTGCGTTGCTACTTAAAAACCGTCAACAGACCTATTCTACATACATGTGTGTGTCTATGCGCAACCAACAAGCACATCACACACTTTATTAGCCACTTAATTCGCTAAAAAGTGCCACTTTTCGCCGGCGCGCGCGTGCGCGGCATTTGAAGAGGAAGGCGCAAGCACGCTCGTTTATTGCAAACAGCTTGTGTTTATTAGCACTAACTTATGTAGTACGTACAAACATCGCATAGCTGCTGTTTGCCTCTAAGGGGTGACCGGAGAGAACCTCCACTACAGTCTAATCCGCCGAGGCCCCAACGTACATAGTACATTGTATTCTTGCATTTTTCGTGTCATATTTCAAATTAAAATGTACTGTCTGAAAGCAAAATGGTAGGAGCCAATGCAAGCATGTAAACAGGTTATATGGCAGACCAGTCAGAGCTTTTGAGGACTAAGATGTGTACGCTGGTACTGACTCTAACTCATTTGTTTGCAACCATTTGTGTTGTTCTCACCACACAGGATCATACGCATGTTGCGCACCTAAAATATAGATGATCAGCAGTCCTGAGTTCTACTTTTTGAGCCACCCAAAGCCAGTTTGACACAGATTTCGACCGGCGGCATTTGCTTTTTGAACGAACGCATATGCAGATGATAATGTGTACATGAATAAACAACCACTGTTTGCTGCTGTGTATCACAGACAAAAAAGTATAGCGCAGCGCTAAAGTCCCGGCTTGTGCCCTGCAGACTACTCGGAGAAGAGATATCGCGATCACGAAGATCCAATAAACCTCCGAATAAGCGACACTTTCATAGTACTGTGGTCAAATCAAGTCGCCAAATATTGTCGTCAAATCACACATTGTTTCTCACGCTCACTTGGGGCTCATGTGTATTATTGCTTGACTTGACCACAACATTCGACGACTTGATTTGACGACAGCCGGATATCGTCAAGGTGCGTAGTTCGGGACGAAACCCACTCGAACAAAGCCGTAAAATGGACACCACTTCGTGCTATAGTTCCAGCATGGCTGGCCATCCAACGTTATGTTAATGGGATGAAATCTTGTGATTCCAAAATTAGACACATGGCGACACAGCTAATAACTAAAAACGTTTGCTGTATGTCTAAACGTAAAAATCTCCGCCTTTTACTTTGCCGATCCGGTGTTTTTACAAAAGTACGCGTTTCGCGGCATGCCTCGCAAAATAGTGACAGAAAACACGAAAAGCTAAAAATAACCTGGTATCAATCACCAAGGTGAAATCGAAACACATGAACGACGATGTGTTCCGCTAACTACCAAACGAAAAAAGTGATTGGCGTTTAATAAAAAAAATAAAGTTAATACGGCGTTTGTCAAAGAATGCAAAGAAGCAATGACAGCCTGGCCGGTAAGTTCACAAGACAAAGACTGTTAGGAACGTGAAGCACGCGCGCATGCACATGTTGTGTTTGTATTTGTATATTTTGATCAAACGAAAAGTGGGTATACCTGATGGCATAAGTTTGGCAGGTCATTTAATGTTCAGCACCGTTCAAAACAAGGCGCCGTCAAGGTTAAATACTCTCTTTTGAGTCGCGCATCTTTTTCTGAAGTGATGGTGCGCAGAAAGCGAACGCATGTCTGAGACAGAGCACACCAGTCGACCTCGGCAGTGTTGCTGCCCAGTTTTGCTGCTGCAGGACGTAACGACTGCTCTAGATCTTGCAAAAACAGCCTGCAGCGCGAACCAGACTGGTTTACTAGTCGACGTTTCACTACACACCTAACGTACAACAAACTGTTGAGGTTGAAGATGATAACTTTGTTGTCTGACAGATTTCCAAAATGTACCGCACAGTAAGATAGGATCACCCAATACGCTGAGTGATGTAAACCCAACGCAGATCGGTAAACATTGCGCGCAGCCCCCGAACTATAGGAAGTCGGATATTTATTGTTGATCAAGATTATAACTATGGGGCGTATTTTACTGTCGGCAACGAAACCATACCACTGTCGTGCAGCACAATATGAGCTGTGCCGATAAGATGCGGCATACTGCGAAAGTGCATAACAACTGAACCACCGAAGAATAGGACCCAAAAATGCGTAATCGAGGTGCGCAGCATGAGTAACAACGTGCGATGATTGCTATAACGTGCAATTCACAGAACACGCACACCATGAAGAACGAAGATTGATTAGTCACAGCCTTCATATTTCATGCGAACCGATTGACTGCGACTGCTGCATGCGCGTGTTTTATGGCCATTTATTGCCGGTAGACAAATGTGTGTACTGAGGTAAGTATTAGGTGCATATGCATATGTAGCTTCGCGAATAACCCTTAAGGATTGGGATTGGAAGCAACCGCATGACCTTCAACAAGCAGTGTGTGAAGCATCAGCCACTCTAAACAAAGCACGTGCATGAGCATCAAAAATTAAAGTTCATTTTGGGAAGCATTTCGTAGACATCCTGCACGCATGTTACTAACCTATTATACCACCGGATTTATAAGATG
Source organism: Rhynchonema sp. JSB1_4 (assembly GCA_030248065.1). Lineage (NCBI taxonomy): Eukaryota > Metazoa > Nematoda > Chromadorea > Monhysterida > Xyalidae > Rhynchonema > Rhynchonema sp. JSB1_4. Next base: position 17,319 of record JASAMV010002261.1, read on the forward strand.
GTATCGCTAAACGAAATTAATGATTGCCACCGAAGATGATACGATATGTTAACGTTCTGTATGTGTGTGGTCCGCGGTTGCTCTTTGGAAGTTCTGTACATGTGCAACACTGAGGCTGATTACGATTGAAGTGGTTTTTGCATATCAACTGTAATGTATGCTGCCTCTAAACAGATTTTTGTCGTTTTTGTACAGCTTGTGCGGTACAGGTATGCATACGTGAGGCTGACCTGAGCGTTGCACCGATCGCAAGGTCACACCGCGCTCGCCTCACAGAAATACCAACAATAAGTACTGTGTGTACAGTACAAATTGCGTCGGCACAAGGCAAAGGGCTGCAAGTGGTAAAAGTGTTGGTACAGGCACCAAAGTGATCAATCATAAACCGGGAAGCACATGCACAGCCCATATTTTTTATAACGGTCATAGTTATGTAGTTTCGCACGCCGACACGGTCCTGTGCTGGCCCACAAGTACTGTATAGCGTCACAGATTTGCAGAACTTGATAACCGCGACCATGCCTGTGGAACTTATCGATTGTTATCTGGCACAGATACGGTATATTGATTGATTAAGCCAGGCGTACTAATTCATGTTGACAGGTGGTTGGTTAGAGTAATATGCACTTCTACAGTAAGATTATGCATTTGGTCGCAAAGTTTTCAGAAATGAGCTTACCCGTCCGGTTTGGGCATTGAAGGCAATACCTATACATTGTGCTATCGTGTGGTGGAAAAAAACAGCGGGGCAAAAACTGTGGTTTGTCAAAAAGAGCGACCACTACAGCTAGATGTGTAGCTGGGAAACGCCTGCCAAGGCCTATGTACGTGCCAACTGCAAACCTAAGCCAAATGTAATGTCTAAGATACAAGCCTTGTGAAATTTTGTCGCTGCCTTTTGTTCACTGCTGCTTTGTCCACACCCCCACATTTTCAGCGTGGCCTTACTACAGGGTCAGTTTGTCTGTCAGTGGTGGGGCTGAGGCCTGCGTCCTTTCACGAATAGTCACTTCCCGAGCTAGGTTGCGGATCCTTTACGGCATCAAGCAAACCTGCTAGCCGCCAAGTTACACAGTATGCAAACAGTATTTTAAAGCTACAAGCACGCGGGCCAGGTTTACAACATATTCTCTCTCACTGGCTTGCACTTTTGTGCCCAGCAGTGATGTTTTACTCGAACAAAGTGTGTGCTCGAGGTCCTTTTTGAAGGTCAATTGGCCAGAGGTGTTCGCACCGACGAGGCCTGGCACCTTGCCCGTCTGTGAACGCAGGCCGAAACGGGGAAAAACGCACTGCTGTTACATTATATTATGTAATGATAGGTATACTGTTCCGTCACAGTCACACGGCATATCGTGCACGTGCACAATTATTAATGATCGTCCAATTAATAACCAATTTGAAAGCGTGTCATCACACATCTGCTGCTTTTTTAATGAAGACATGAACGCAGTGTACAAATTGCGAACACGAAATGAACCAGCAAGCAAAAATGCTCGTTAACCTGCATACTGAATTTTGAAGTTTTTAAGACAGCTGTGCACTTTAGGGGCAGTCGTGAGTTTGGTCTTCTATGCAGCTCAACAAAGTGTTAAAAGTGAGTTTGCTGGCGTACTAACATTTAATGAAAACAGTTTGAGACAATGTTTTAACATGCTGGGCGTGTTAGCGAATTAACGAAGCAATTATACGCTTGGTCTAAGTACACACAAAGAAACTCTTTCAAGACTCAAGTTTTTACCCAAAGGCAGATAAAACAGCCCCTATATAGTCGTTGCCTTCAAAGTGCATCTGTCTGAA
>JASAMV010002262.1:0-22339 GCA_030248065.1 Rhynchonema sp. JSB1_4
AAAACATTTCTGGATCTTACCGCATCCTAATCCTGGGTGTTGAAGTGCTTGACGAAGTCGCAGTAGAGTGTCGTTCATCACAATCATGAGCACTTGCTGTTGTGGATGCGTCCTCGTAGATTACTTCCAGACACACTTTACCCTGAAATTCAAAGGCCATTGCAAAATATGGCCCCCACCATTTTGATTTCAAATAACCATGAGGTCGTAAAACACGTGTTTTCTACTCAACTGAATGGAACGGAAGCGGATGCGACAAAACAGAATAAGCTTCCGGTGCAAAAACACGTGTGTGAAGCTGGTCATTTCCGCTGCGGCGAAATGAACAAAGAGCCGGTCATAAAACTCAAAAAATGTCGTGTGACGGAACAACAACTGAACAATTTCACGAGCTGGCCAGGTTGCATTTGATTTAGAGGTGCGAAAGAATCATAAAAATGTATCAAACGAAGGAAAAGCTACGTTCATGAAAGCGCCTTCTCCGGAACTATGACGCCACACAAACATGATTATCATCATGTACATGAAACGCACAAATCGGCTATCCAACAAAATAGCTGATTGACCGACCGATATGTCCGATTGGCGTCTGTGTGGATGCAGCGGCAGCCAAACATCGTGCGGTTTGCCAGAGATTCGTAAGATATCCGTTTTGTTCAGCGACACGCGCGCAAACGGACGTGGCACGCGACCTAGAAATGTCATCTCAACGTCACCTCGCTCGAACCACAGACTTTAGGGCGAACTTAGGTTGAACACGGAAACCGGAACACGGAAATAATTTACATACAAGCCAGTTTCATGGATTTCCGTGCACGGAAATATTTCCGTGTCACGGAAATATTTCCGGTTTCCGTGATTTTTTTATATTCACGGAACACGGAAATATTTCCGTGTCAGCAGTTGCTGTTTGCGTCAACACTCGGGCTTTTGACGTCAGCACGCTGGCTTTTGTCATCACCACCGCAAAAGCACCGTTTGCGTGCCTGAAGCATTTCCGTGTTCCGTGGCACGGAAATATTTCCGTGTTCCGTGATTCTCAAAAATATTCACGGAACACGGAAATATTTCCGTGTTCCGGTTTCCGTGTTCAACCTAAGTCCGCCCTTACTTTAAGCCAAACTTTACTATAAAAATGTCATTTTTTTGCAAAAAAACCCTTCTCACCCACCAGCGTGATGATCACACAAATAGAAGTGAAGTTGTCGGAACGACGCTGGCACGTCCAGCTGCATGTCATCTCCGAATATTAGACTGGAAAACCACAGTGTAAAAAAATCAGTCGTGATATTATGGATGCGTTCGTTTATGTTATGGATGATTGTTTGATTCACAGAAGATCGAACGGGTGCAACAGATCGAAAATCGGAAACACTTGCTTTACCGAGAGATCGAAACATTTTCGTCCCTGGCCTGCGGTGGGTGGAGGTGCAGGGTTCACCCGAACTTTTCAAATCATCAGCATTTTTGATGGCACAAACAACGCACAAATCAAAACGACAAACTTTGAAGATTTCGGCACATTGGCAGTCTTGAAGATTTCATCTCGGTCCAAGCTCACAAGACAGAACACTCGCGAGCCAGAGCTGCGATTGGTCAGGTTGCGTGCTTCGACTGCAACAATGACCGATTGAAAAGAAATGTTTTATAAAGGCAAACTACACCAACACGAGCCTGATTTCGAAGGTGATGTGCATTCAAAAGGAATAGAAGGAGAAAATCATCGTGCTCGACTTTGTATTCTTCAACGTGTAACATTTCCCATATCAGCAGCCACGTCAGAATGTTTCACTATTCTGCCAGCTGCGAAATCGGGCTCGTCTGGGCGTAGGTTGCTTATGGTTTTCAAAAATCTAAACCCAGCAGGACAGATAAACTGTTCGTCCTCGTCTGGATACGTAGAGGAAAAATTACATTAAAACTGGAAGTAAAGTAAAATTGAAAAATGAAATGACAAAACTGGAACTGACTGATTTTCACTCGCAACTGCTCGACCAGTCGCAGATCCGAATTCCGCCAGGTTTTCTGCTCCTTTTCCGCCGGTATATCGACCAAAGGGTACGTTTTCGAGCAGGACGCCATTTTATATGGCCAGCAGATGTTCAAAGCGCTGGTGATGATTCGCTGTCTGAGTCTGACCCGTTGTCTATTGGTCGCACAATGACTTTATAAGAATTGGTCAAATTTTTTTCCTGAATCGTAAAGAGGGAAAGTGACGGGGCAATGACGTTGCGTTGCGTGATCACACACAAAGCATGTAGTAAAGAGAATGTTTCAGATCTGCGGCAACGTGGTTGATCTGCTAGATTATTGTCAGCTGAAAATGTTTTGTGAGACTCACAAATAGCACAGTGGTTAAGAGTGACTGAACGTGAAAATCAGGATTTATTTGATGAATTCTTATATAGTCATTGTGCGACCAATACCTTTATCGCCTTCCCAAATCACTTCGCTTTTGTTCTCCGCCCGAAAATGACGCTGACGATTGGTTACGCTGACATTTTCTCTGTTTGGACTCTGAATTTAGTTGGTAGTTTTGCCGATTTTGTAAATCTGCGGGTACTCGTTGTCTGCAAAAAAAGAAAAGCTATCATTTTCCGCAACGTGAGAAGGAGATTTTAAGAAAACTTTCACTTCTACCACACAAAATACCCTGGGGGGAAGGTTTCGGAGTTACTCGAGATCGAGATACCCCCCAGAGGCTACCCAAGATACCCCTATGGTCCGTCAAAAGGCGAAAAAAGGCCGTTTTTTTCATGCAATTTCACTGCAAAATTGGCCTAAAAATGGGTACTTTTTGACATTTTTGTCGAAAATTGGCCTAAAATGACAATTTTTGGGTGCGCGATTTTAAGGGGCTCCGAGGTCGAAAAACACCGATTTTTGCCTTTGAAAAGCATAAATCTACTTATTCGAGACTCGAGTAAGTAAGATACCCTTTGGGGTCGGCTCGAGCAGTGTAGTTCCTGGGGGGCCCCCCCTCTGGTACGTCTGTTCCCCCTCCATGGTACGTCTGCCCCACTGTTCCCCCCTCCGGGTACGTCTGCTCCCCCAATTTTTGCCTAAGATAGACCCATGTTTAGGCATAAAATGAGTGATTTTTGGTCAATGTCGTCAAAAATCGCCGTTATACCCTTTTTATTGAGATTTTTTACCTAAAAGAATGAGCCAAATTTTCGACCTCAAAAAATGACTTTTCTCCAAATTTGGGTCTTCCCCCCTTCCGGGTCCTTCACCCCTTCCGCCCCTGACAGAACTCCATTTGAGGCATTGAGGGGCATTTTTGGGAACATTTTTTGAGATTTTGGGCAGCGAAAAAATACAGCCCCCCCCAAAAATAGAGCCCCCCCCCAAAATACAGCCCCCCTAAAAGGGGTCAGTGAAAAAATACAGCCCCCCCTCAGTGTAGTGGCAGGCAAATGGTTGCAAGGTACCCTTGGGGGGATGGATCCAGATGGTTGCAAGGTACCCCCTACCCAGTCTCCGGAAGGTTGCAAGGTACCCCTGAGGTCCGAAAAAAGGGTGTTTTTTACAAGAGGAGTTAAAAATCTTTGGAAAATCATCCACGCCTATAAAAGGCAGAAAACGGCGTTTTGAGGCCAGCCGCTTTAGATTACGTTTAAGCACAACCCTAAGAAGCCCAGGCCTAAGCCTGAGCCTGAGTCTAAGCTCAAGGAAACAAACAAAAAAATGATGGCTATGTTTTGACACCCCAACCCCGATTTTACTGTTATAAACACTATTGCTCATCATTTTGTGCACGCATAAATTAGTTTAAACCAAAAAAGCCAAAAAAACAAAAAATTTTCGCGGCGCCGGCGGGACTCGAACCAGCGGTCCCGCAGACACGAGTCCAACGCCTTTACCACTGAGCCATCCAGGCGACACACACTGTCGTCTATCCACTGGTATTTATGTTTAGCGCTGCTGCTGTCTAATACACACACTTATACTTGGTCAGGGTGTTGACGATAGATAGATTGGGACCCGAAATGTGTTGACGATAGATAGATGACCCAAGTCCGAAATCTGGGGGGGGCCCCGCCCCCTTTGGGGGAGAAGAAAGGGGGGGGGGGGGGCGCCAAAAAAAAAGTAAGTATAATATAAAATAATAATATATAAATTAAAAATGTGTATAGATGTACTAAATCCGCGCGTAGCGCGCGATTTTTGCCTATTTGTGGTGAAAAATACCGATTTTGAGCCATTTTGAGGCAAAAATGTCAATTTTGGGTTCGAAATGTGTTGACGATAGATAGATTGTTCCCAAAATTTGTTGACGATAGATAGATTTGCCCATATGTGTTGACGATAGATAGATGAAATCAAAGTGTTGACGATAGATAGATGAATTTGGGGGGGGACCCCCCCACCCCCCCCCCAAGTACTACCCTGCACACACGTGTATTAACTAATGCACACACACACACAGCCAGCTGCGTGTAACGGTTAAACCTGATGATCAAGGGCACCTGGATGATTTTCCAAAGATTTTTATCTCCTAATGTTTTTTCAGGGTAGTACTTGGGGGGGGGGGGGGGGGGGGGCCCCCCCCCCCAAATTCATCTATCTATCGTCAACACTTTTTGATTTCATCTATCTATCGTCAACACTTATGGGCAAATCTATCTATCGTCAACAAATTCTGGGAACAATCTATCTATCGTCAACACATTTCGACCCCAAAATGGGTATTTTTGCCTCAAAATGGCTCAAAATCGGTATTTTTTGTCCCAAATAGGCAAAAAATCACGCGCTACGCGCGGATTTAGTACATCTAAGCACATTTTCATTAATATTTACACATTATTACCTACTTAGTACACTATACTATGCCTTGATTTTTGGCGACCCCCCCCCCACCATCTATCTATCGTCAACAAGTTTGGGTCGACCCCCCCCCCAGATTTCGGACTTGGGTCATCTATCTATCGTCAACACATTTCGGGTCCCAATCTATCTATCGTCAACACCCTGACCAAGTACTACCCTGTGTTTTTTACATGCATTCAGTGGTGTAGCTTGGGGGGGGGGGGGGTGGGGGCCCCCCTAGGTACAGTAGGTACCCAAAACATTCATTTTTGGCTTAAAATTGCATAAAATTAGCATATTTGTCTGCAAATAGGCGAAAAATTGCGCGCTGCGCGCGAAATTAGTGTTTTAGGCCACATTTTCTTCAGTATTTAGACATAAAAAATTTTGGTTTCCAGATGACCCCCCCAAGTGGTACGACCCCCCTAGCTCGGCTGGTACAGTAGGTAGGTTGCCGCCCCGCATTTTGGGTGGTACAGTAGGTTGCCGCCCCGCCTGGGTAGCTACACCACTGCATGCATTATACTGCAAATTTGGCCGAAAAATAGGTACTTTTTTGCATTTTGGCCGAAAATTTGCCTAAAATACCTATTATACGGAGGTTTGCGCGCGGAGCGCGCGAATTTTGGGGTTTTGAGGTCGAAAAACACCCATTTTTGCCTATGAAAACCATAAATTGATGGTTGCAAGGTACCCTCCGGGGTGGTTGCAAGGTACCTACCCTTCCCCCCCCATCCCCCCCAAGGGGTGGTTGCAAGGTACCTACTCCTTAGGGGGGGGCTGGCACCACTCCCCCCCCACCCCCCCCCAGCCACTACACTGCCCCCCCTCCCCTTGTATTTTAGGTTTTACGGTAGTCGCTCGCAGTGTAGTTCCTGGTCCGGCGCGGCGGTTAGTGTACCTACCCCTTTTTTCCGTGCGGCGGTTAGTGTACCTCCCTGGGGGGGAAGACCCAAATTCAGAAAAAAGTCGCTTTTTGAGGTAGAAAATTTGACCGATTTTTGGCCCTTTTTGGAAAAAATTCTCCATAAAAAGGGTATTTTGGCGACTTTTGACAACATTGACCTAAAAATTACCCATTTTAGGCCTAAAAATGCCCATTTTAGGCCTAAAGTTGCCTATTTTAGGCAAAAATTGAGGCGGTTAGTGTACCTGGCGCGGCGGTTAGTGTACTAGTGTACCTTGGTCGCGGCGGTTAGTGTACCTTAGGGGGGGGGACCCCCCTCCCCCCCAGGAACTACCGTAAAAACCTAAATACAGCCCCCCCCGGAATAGAGCCCCCCCGTAATACAGCCCCCCAAAAAGCGGTCAGTGAATTAATAGAGCCCCCCCTGAGTAACATCCTATATACAGTAGTGTATTAATTAACGCTTGATAGTGGTGCACAGGTACATTTATGCACGTTCGTTGTTCGTTCAGAGCACATAATACGCCTCTTATTGACCAATAGACACGAATAAATGCGATTACAAGCGAAAACACATCCTTTCAAACAAACCCCTGTTTAGGGGTTTTGGGCAGTTAGTACTCGCAACCAAGCAAAACCCAACAATGCAAGGGGGGGGGCAAAAGTATTTTTAGGTAATAATGGAACAATTTTTTCAGGCTTCGGGTCAGTGAATTAATAGAGGCCCCCCCGGAATAGAGCCCCACCCGTAATAGAGCCCCCCCCAAAATGGGGTCAGTGAGTTAATAGAGCCCCCCTTCTATTTAGGTTTTTACGGTACACCGGTCGCTCGTCTCTGATTCTGAACTCTGAAGTAAAAACTAAAAACTGTAAAAAAGGAACTCCGCGTTCGAGCCGGGACGAGCTGAAAGAAAAGGGTGTATGACATCTGAATACGCGTTGGGAACATCGGAGGATAACAACAAAACTGAAATTTTACAGCGTGTGAGCGTGAGGAGGTGATGCACTACTTCGAGATGCATCCAATTTCAGTCAACACTTGAGCTTGAAATCTGCATCACAAGGATAGTCGTCAGTTGATCAAGACGCAGGTTTCCGTATAGACTGGTTGATGTGAGAATATTCAACGATTTTTTGACTAAATTGATTTTTAGGTGCCTGCCAGCAAAGTGCATGGTTTCTTCCATTTGTATATGTACTGTATTTATGTAGGTCTTCTTCGGAGAGCATGAAAGGAAGTGACGTATGTTGCTGGCGATGGTGATAAATAAAATTGGCCATAAAACCAAACTGCAGTTTGTGACAGAGTCAGTCGTCATAATAATAACACGACAAGTAACTACGATGTCAAAATGGACGCCATAAAATGCTGGCAGCGAGACCTGGCGTGTGCATTTTTATTCATATCTGGGACTTGGGCGCCACACGAACTTGTGCTCCGCACATGCACAGTGAAAACTTTGAAAAAAAGGGAACATGAAAACAGAAGCCAAAACGTCACCGCCAGATGCAGTAAACGAATAAAAATGTATACTCCGTCCACCGGCTCATGTCACTTTGTGTTGCTGCTGGCTGGTTTGTTCCCTTCCTCCACGTTCTGATGAAAGAGAAATTGAGTGGGACCGATTTTGCAAAAAGAAACTAAAAAATGATAAAATGTGTCGAAAAAGATTGAATTCGATCAAATTTAAAATTAAATTAAAATAAAATGGATAAAACGCGTCGATTTCATTAAAACACAATTTAGGAGCAAAACTAAATTTTTCGGAAACTCAATTTCTGTTTCATTAGGACGTGGAGGAAGGGAACAAGTCGGCCAGCAGCATCACAAAGTGACATGAGCTGATGGACGGACTATACACAGAGGAAAGCGAACATAAATCAGTGAGTCGTTAATCTTAATTGCCAAAAAGCAACACGACAAGCGAAATCAAAAACAGTCCTTGCTTTGAAGAGCACAAAACTGCAACGCAGCGCCACTTTCCTTTGCCGGTTTTATAAATTTGTTTATCAGACATGTAGGCCGAGAGAAGTTTGCAGTCAAACATTGCGAGCTTAATGGGTGCGTGCAAATGTGGTACACCATGTTCGTTTCTGAAATGTACACGTGCTTGCTCGGTGGTGCCCCAATAAAATAATAAAATCAACAAATGCATGCGAGCCCAGATTGACTGACGTGTTGACTGAATGTCAAGTGACAAACCCAAAACTTTTTCTCTTTCACTTCCACAGGATTTTCATAGACCGGTGTGAAAACGAGGCTTATTCTTTTGGCGTTGACGCAAGTCGTCGAAGCTTGGGCGTCAGCGCAATGCACAATTCTTGTGCTCATTTGTGTGTCTGCATTGCTTTCCGTCCAGCGTGACAACTTGCGTGCCCGACATTAGTATCAGCTGAAAACCAGGGGATGCTGCCATGCTCACGTATATACAAAAATAAAACTTTTGCGCATTTGATGGAACACGCGCTTCGGCGCGTTCTTTTTGACTGAAACCAGTTGGAATGGGAAGCCAAAACAGCTTGTGTAAAAAGTTTTGGCCTGAACTCGGAAGGGGAATGGTCGGCGAAACCAAGGTGTAGTATTAATAGTGTGATGTTTCATACACATGTGCTCAATGATTATATAAATGATCAATCCACTGTAAAAATGACCATGCTTGTTGCCCTTTGCTGAAGTAACCAGCACCTGATCAAAGTCTACAACTTGATGATCATTTCTCATTTATAAATAGAGTGATAAACGCACAGGACCGAACAAAGCGCTGAATTTTTAAAATAGTCAAGTTTTAAAATGTCAAGCACCTGCTTTGTCAAGGTGAGACAGCGCACAGCAGTTCCTGCATAAAACTTTATTTTTGTTCAGTGGAAGGGCAGTTTTCGAAACCGAGGCTGCCAAATAATAAAGTCATGTGGTCGCAGTCGCAATCATGATTCCGCCAGACAAATTGAAATTGACAGCCACAGCGCCAGGTGAGAAAGAATGTTGTTTTGGGGCCGTTGTTGCCGTTATCAACATATAATGACAACTTTCTTATTATTTTACGTGCATTTGTTACGAAATAATCCAGGTGCGCATGATCGTATTTACTTTCCGTTTTTTATACGGTATTTTCGTACGTCATTAATTACAAAAGTCATTTTAACAATCACCAACAACACTTGAACATTTTTACTTCGATAATGTTCATGAAAGTCAAAGTTTGGGACCCAGAGTAGATACATTTGGCTGCATATACAGTTTGATAAAATTCATCTTGCTGCAGCAGAAGGAGACTTGTGTCAGATTTTTTGGGCTTCACGCACACACGAAGTTTTGGAAGATCAGAATTATGCAATGGAGTGTGAGTGCTACAGTAAATCGACATAAAGTGACAGCATATAAAATATCTGATGCCTCGTGGAGGAAAAAGTCGAAAACCAAAAGGAAACAGAGGGGCAATCGTTTATGATGCCAATACTGATCACGAATAATAGGCTTTTCGTGGAATGGACGCGATTTCCTCGCTGAAACGATTAGCGAATCACATGTAAGGCATTGAGTTTAGTCATTCTGTCAATTTTCTCGCCACAACCATATTCGCGAGCATAAACTGAGAAAGAATCATGGAATGAATTGTGCTGAAAAAATGTGAGTCGTCAAGACCCAGGTCAGTTCAGCGTTTTCCGGAAGGAAAGTTTGACACGTTTGGAAACAGAGACGCGCGCGCGCTCAATCAAACAGCTTCAATGGAGTCGAATCTGATTTCGGTGTCGTTTTTCTTGAACGGACTGTCATACTCCTCATCATCATCCTCCGCCTCCCTTGACCTCTCGGCAACGTTCGACAGCGAAGGCCTCAATTTCACCGACACGCGTGAATCGGTGCGATGAAGATCCGGTTTGTGCGTGGTGGCCACTTTCGACGTTCCATTGCTGGTCGTACTAGAAGGCGGCGGTGCGAAGACAGACTCCGATAGCACCACCTCATTGACCAATTGGGTGTCGGTGTTCGGATCCAGGTCAACGCCACATGTGGAGGACTCATTCGGCGCTGCTGTTGAGATCATCGTCCTCCGCCCCATCGTTGACGGACGATTGCGCCCGACTGACGCGTTGGCGCGTCGACCGACCTGAGTTGTGCCGGTGGCCACTGCCTGAAACAGCAAGGCGGGCTTCATTGTAAAGTTTAGAGATTTGTCATATGGTGCGTTTTGGTGCAGTTCAAGTCGCACGTGCTGCGCAATTATTGTAAATGGAAATTCAAAGGATCATCAAAATGTGCTCTGCAACTTCAAATTCACTCAGCACCCTGATGTGCGCTCACGCAATCCACTCACAGAAGAAGAGCTTAGCACCTGCATTCGTGATCTGCTGCTGTCCGTTGATGACCGCTTTAACACGCCCTCCAAATGAAAAAAGGGAAATATAGAGCCAGTACTGTATATTCATGATGGAACATCATAAAAAAACACGCCTGCGTACGATAACAACTAAACCGACTAATGTTTCACTTATAGTTTATAATGAATCACCTGTAAGACATGCACATTCGGTCGCGACATGGTCGATATCATACTGGCCAGTCCCCTGGTGTTGGCAGCGCGCGACGATGGACGTGAAGCTGATGTTTCACTCGAACGTATGATCGCGCTCACACGACCGCCACCGCGACTCGCCGCGTTCGAGATTTCGTAGTTGGACAGACTGGAAGGAGGTGGACATCAGTAGGTCAGTTGGGTCTCGGATCGTGACACGGTCTGTCAGCCCGGAGCGATGTCATCATTCTGAGTTACACCGACAATCGCGTCAAATTTGATATGGCTGCTTTGAGCAGTCCACACCTCCCTATTTACATACATATGTACCTATACCAACACTGAGATAATCTGATGGGACCCGGCATATTTTAGGTCACTATAAAGAATGACCGAGAGGTTATTACGATATTGACGGTGGATTTGGAACTAAAATAGCATTGAAGAATATCAACTAGATACAGGGCTCTACCATAAAAAGTATCACTACAAGGAGGGCCGACTGTACCATGAATCCTGAAGAGCACAATTTCAAGAAGATTTGTTTATTTTTCTAACCCTGAAGGCTGCCTGACATCGAGCTGCTCCGGCGATGTTTCAAAAATCTCATGATGCATATTGCCCAACCACCAACCTGTCCATATTCTGCATCGATCCATCCGCATGATTTGACGAATGGCGATCGCTGGTTTCGCTGGTCAGGTGATTGACCACATACATGCTGTTGTCAGCACTGTTCTCGCCCGATGTTTTGCCGCTGGGATATTTTTTTAAAGTTTATGTCAGTTCGTATTTCAAGAAATCTTTTTAAATCTCACACTAGATACCTATTCGGTGCTGAGTTATGATCGCCGCACATTTCATAGGACTCGTGATTGGCGGCCGTCGCCAGCTGACGGCGCATTACCTGAATCACCAAGGAAAATTTCAATTTTTCTCAAAACAAAAGTTTTTTGACGCTTTTTTGTCATTCTGAAGGTAAAAAAACGTAGTAATCCGTCATAGGCCCCAACCGTGTATCGCTGCGTCTTCTGATAGGCTTTGAAGCAGCAACGACAGGCGCATAGAAGTGTCATGATGGAGAAAAGTAGAATTCCGCAGGCGTACAGGATCGTGCTGTTCTCGGACATTGAACCCAGAATACGACTTTGGAATGGCATGCAGTTGGCTTCGAGGTTCAGATCTGAAAACAGTCATACAGTTGCGGGACTGTTTCTCGAAAACAGCCTTTCCCGATTCAAACAATTCGCGGGTTGGATCGGGGGAAACCAGAAATTTATGACAATTCTTGCTCTGAAAACCGTTACTCACCATTCAGTACCCTTTGAAAACAGTGCATCATTATGATCAGAGCGTCAGCGATATCCCCAGTGGCTGTGAACTTCTCCACCGACGCGTAGATGTCACCCAATTTGGGTTCGAGTTTTAGCCTCGCTCTGTCACCCAGCGCTGTGTAGAACTGAAATGTTAGTCGCACTCGAGTAACGCCTTCTTCTTCTGCTGTTTTTTCCACAGTTTGGCTGTGCGCTTCATTGTGCTTCGTTAGGATGCCCTTTGACATTAACTGTGGTCCAGTCAAACCGCACCATGGCACATAAAGATATCTCACCTGTTTCTGTTTGGCAATGTACAATATGACCAGATCGTTCTGGCACAGTCCCATTTTCCAGTGAAACAACAGATGCGTGACGAAAAACTCTTCGTCGGAAGTTTCGAACACGCCGAGGTTGCTGAAAGTACTGAAATGGATAAAATCGATTTTATTGGGCGGAGATTAATTGAAAAAGAAATGAACACTGGACTGACGATCATGCAACAATGACAAAAATTAGCGCAAAAATTCAAACGGTTCCCTTGCTTACTCAGGCATTGTATTCAAATCGTACACAATCGCAACGCCGATCATGAAACCCCGTCTCTGTTGTCCACATAAACGTTCATAATCACACGGACACGGGGTGCCCTCACTGAATGCACGCGTTGCGTTGATAACACGCATTGTGTCTGCAATTGGGTGGCTGATGTTTCAACTGCGCGAAAGATACTGTGTGACAACAATTCCAAACTTTTGATTTTCTTTACTTCGTTTGCAGTCGTGAAACATCAAGTATACTTGTCATCAGATTGCCTGGATCCCGCGAAAAACCAATTGCAAAAACCAGATTGAAACATCACCTCTTGGTTTATTCAATCTATGATCCGGGTCGCACACAAACGCCAGCGGCAGTTGCATTCCACATTCGTGTGGTTGGTGCAGTGGATGTGGGAAGTCGTGTAGCCACCACATGCGGTGCTGAAAGGCCATAATGGGGGCTGACTGATGTTTCACAAAATGTATTCCAAATTAATTTTCAAAGGTTCACTTAACCTGGAACATGGTGGCCGAAACATCAGTGGGCGCTGAGTAGACACTGACAGCGTTGAGCACAGGCAATAGATTACTGAACATCGCCAGTGCAGAGTACATTGATTAGATCGTTGATATGCAAGCAAAACGAATCAGGAAAAACATAGTAATTAAAATCATGGAATGTTTTCTGAAAACAGGGAAGGTTTTTTGTTGTTTATAATTCACTGAGTCACACACACAAGAAAAGTGAGGCCTTTCGCGCAGGGTTCGAGTAAGAGTTCGGAAGGCGGAAATTACCGGTGTAATGTGTCTCGGGGTATAGAACAGTCACACTTTTCAAGCGCTTAACCGAATTAGGCGTTGAAATTCAAGACACGGACAGGCGCGTAATACTGGAGTGACTCTGTAGTGGGGCTTCGGTTCGATTGAGGTGTACTTGGACCAGCATTGACAGAGTACACCTCCACCATATCAATTCCAGACTTGCGTTGGTAACCTTCTGTCAAGGGTGTGTGTCTTACATGACATGAAATTTCACTGAATATGTTACTGTTATAGCAGGAGTTGGCACCAGTTCATGCCAACAGCTTGGCGAGACCAATCTTTCCAACACTCAATCTTTACTAGAAAGGTGGGTATTTACAAGTCAACGGGAACCTACATACGGTGGCATGCCGCGGTACAGGTACTGTATCTCTGGTTTGAGATTCTGGTGTCTGGGCTTCAATCTTGGCTTGGTATACATGGGTATGTAGGGGAAACAAGCATTTAGTCAGTCAGTCAGCCTTGACAACTTGAGGTGGCAGGCACGTTGACACTTTGAGGTGTTCAGCAAGAGTTCCAATGTAAAAATAACGGTATCACCTCGGGCACCTTTTTAACCAGAATCATGCACTTTTTATCAGCACAATAGCTAAATGACCAGCTGGAACCCACCAAGAGAGCCGACCAAGCATACTGTATGAATGTACATGGCAGTCTGACACGCAACGCCCCTACCATAATTGGACAAAAACTGTTGCTGCCAAGAAATGTGATAGTGGAACAAAGTAATAGGAATTACCTGATGACCTGGGGTTACTTTGACAGGATAAAGGGCTGGTCTGAGAATTCCATAAATGAACCCCATGCCCATCTGAACATTACCACCGTAGTCGATCACCAGTGACATTGATGTCGCAAATGTTTGACCATTCAAACGTGGGTCACCATCAAGAATTCCAAGACGCCAAGCGGTGGCATTCCATTAAACTGGTCTTGCCGCGTGTAATCACGTTGACATATGTATTGGACCCCGCACCTTACATACATACTTCTAGTGCTGTATGGTATGCCAAAAAGTGTATTATGTGATGCTGTCTGAGCTTTGGACCAAAAAAGTCCGCGATGCAGTGAGTGACTGACATTAGGCACTTTCGGGTGGAAAATTTGGAGGTGCGCGTTTTTGTGCGCTCAAGCGAGCATGGAGCGCATCATCGTAATTATTGCTGCGTGGAGGATTTGTAAAATTAGTGCATTATGTCCGGGACTCGGTCTCTCTCCAGGATCATACTATGGCACCACGGCCTTATCTGGCCCGAACCACGCAACCGTGTCCTCAAATGCAAAGATTGGTGGAACGGGGGAAACGGGGCATTCTTGGGTGCCGGAAGGGACTGTTCATCTTGATACGGACAGAATGGGACCCTAAACAGGATACAAGGAACGCATGCAAATGAGTCACACACGTAAAGAAACGTGAGTTTTTGTATCATATCGGTGACGGAATATACGGAAGTGAACTGCTGAAACCGTCAATCAAAACAACCCTGACCAATGGAGGATTATGCGGGAAGTGTGACTGACCAGGCCCACTAATTGCACTGACGATGTTCTGATACACCACAGGGTCAGCAAAAAGGGCTCCAAATTACCACACCTCCCCAACATAAAATTGTCGAAACGGTTACGCAATTTTCATTTACACGCCTATTTTGGAGTTGTTTGGTGGCTTTGAGCAAGCTCGGAAGCATTGGAACTACAATTTCTGGAACGAACTCTGGATGTGGCAAACTCTGGATAAGTATGTATCTTTAAGAAGTTCCATAAATCTTGCCTTCAAAACATGCGCGCTCGCGGTTTACCACTAACGCACACACACCACTTCGGGCTTTAGCATGGAACTGGAGCCGAAAAGAGATTTAGTGCTCAAACTTTCAAGATGCGGGCTTGCACCTACATATGCCTACAATGTTGGTGTTTGTTTTGAAAGCCTACCTAAGATTCTAGGTTTGAAATACATAAGTTCAAGTTTGGTACCAACCTGGCTGCAGAGTGCCAAAACAGGTGCCAGTCACTAAAAATTTCACCCGCCCGCGCACGAAAAGGCGTGAAATTCCGAACATCAATTATGCACCAGCACAGGGGCACTCGGGGACAGATTATTTCTGGAAGCGTAAATTTACGAATGAGCCCTGAGCCATTTTGAAAGCTCTATTTTTGTGCAGTCAAGCCTGACGAAACAGAAGGTTTCTATGCACCTGGCTCTTTGGGAGGGACGGGACATGACTAGATTTGCAATTGTGCATGCTGCACCATTTCTCACTGGTTGCTTGAATAAAAGCGAGTAAAAGTTGGCTGACTTGTAAGAATGAGCGCCCAACTATTTACGCAACGTTCGATTTCACCGGGAATCGAATTTGACAGAGCTTGTTCGATGCTTGTGGAACATCAGCTGGCCGACCGAACGTGGTGTTTCACAGACAGCATGAATCAACTACACCGGACATTGCAAGACTCCATTGTGCATAGTGCACCGAGTAATCTTTGAAACAGTCGATGGGACAATGTAGGAAACTTGGTTATCAGCATGGACACTGCTTTCAGACCTAAAATGAACAGCAGGGGGCACGCCCACAACCAACCCAACCACCCCCAAACAACAAAACCCCCCCCACCCCCCACCCCAAAGCCCCCCCCCCGACCCGCAACCCACAGCACAAAGACTCACCCCGCCACCCCAAACAGCACGGGTCAAGCTTAGTGGCGGTTGTAATTTTGTGACGCTCAATGCAAAAATGCACCTGACCAAGCCGAGTTCGAACCGATGACCAAGTTTGACATCGGCCCAAAAGACGAGTAATTATTGAACGCACGTGTTATAGGAACTGTTCAAATTGACAGAAATGAAACATGAACCGCGGGTCCTCATATAAACCGTGTTCAAGCATAAATTAGTGACGTCTGTGACCACGGTGCTCCAAAAGGTGACCGTTTCGTGTGGAAGTATGTACGCGAGTAGTCAAATATCGGCACAGAACAGAAAAGGAGAACTTCTGTGCTCTAAATGTCAATTTGCATAATGTTTTCTCTCAAGATAAAAGAGCAGGTTTTAACATCAATGAGCTTCTTGCTACTCCAGGCTGATCCAGATATTTGGATGTTCTTTTCAAGAAAAACATTTATTCTGATTGTTTTTTCATCGCTGCTCCATCCCTGCGGTCATAGACTACACGCGGAATCAAGCACTGCGTGAGGGACAATAAAGACAACGTGCGGAAGGGAAAATAAAGAGGCCGCAAAGAAATCAGACACATTGGAAGCAGAGTGGCCGAAAAAAAGTCAGCGGCGGCGGGCCGAAGACTGTTTTCGGGGGGGCAGTAGTCAAGTTAGCGCGTAACATTATGACGAGCCTCTGGTTTCACTTTTCGTTCACAAGTTTAGGCGCGCACGTCCGGTAGTTATGTACTTTACTTGTGTCTTTTGCTGATGTTTACTACTCGCAGTGTCTTTGCAACTGTCGAGCGTTCCGGCACAGGGAGTACTTCCAGGAAAAGGGAGTACCATAAAGTTCGGTCATCTTTGCTGGCATTGGAAGACATCAGAGAACTGGAACGGTATCGACTAACTTCCACTAATATGCGCTTTTTGACACCCACTCGTCTCAGATACTGGAAGTGGGCATCAAGAGGTACTATATATCTGCGAAGTTGGAGCACGAACGCACTGACGGGTGCTAAAGCTTGTTATTGATTTGAAAATTGAAACAACACACTAACAACCGCCGTGGGTGTCTGTAGCATGAGATGGCACCAGAACATGACACGAACCGGCCAGCAAAACTGTGAGACGCCATGCAAGTCACAAGTCATCTCAGATGGCTTGACGTAAGGAATTCGTGGGTTCAATTTTAGATGCAGTGCATACCTCAAACCCATGGATGCTCCATCAATAGGAAAAGCAAAACTCTTTTATGTGGCTCTAGAAATGACTTCGATACCCATAAATTGATGAGCTCCCAGATGCGCGTGATAGCCGCCTCGTGCCACACAAATTGCATCTCATGGGCCGTTCACGGTCCGCTTGGTGATAAACGATTTCATGACAGAAAATGACCATGTATACATACATAGCTGTTCCCAGTCTTGGTCCGTTTACCTTTTTTCGTCTCATAATCGATTTGACAACTTTATACGGGAAATGAGATGTATTCGCCCGTAATTCAAGGCAAATGTGAGGACAAAGGGTTACTCAACACGTTTGCGGTGTCATTATCATTTCCAGGAAGCAAACTGACATGAAAACACGCACGAACTTTGTACGGAAGTAACGTCTAAATCCAAGAAGAGTAATTCGAAAGCCTTCCACTCACAATGCCAAATGAAATAATCCTCAATTAAGGAGATGTTGAAATGGAACATCAAGCAGCAAGATGTAGAAAGTGAAGAAAGTCACCCTTCGTCTGGCTGTGTGGCTAACGAACATTATGATCTCAGAAAACAGCCCGTCTGATGCAGACTCAGATACACGTCAAGCAAAAAATACAGTTCAACCTAGGGGACAAGAATTGACCTGATCTTGTTTTGAATATATTATGTCCTATTCCGTACTCATATAGAGCTCATATTGCAGAGGTTGAAATCGTGTGGTTTGGACACAGAGCACGCTGATACAACCTTAGTATACGCTTTTACCAGTGATGTTTCACATGACGAGAAACGAGAAATTGAAGTGCACCAAACCGAACACCACGGGATTGATATCACGGCTTGACTTGCGTGTCTTAGGGAGCACAGGTAGTATTATTTCAGCAACTATGAGAAATGCGGACGCACAATTCAAACGCTTGCCAATTTTTAGCTTCAGGCAAGTTTCGCACGGATATCAATTAGGACAGCTGAAATTTTATTTGCGTTTCGACATGCTTACCAGACAGATATTGGGGAAAGGAAGGAATGTGTTGGCTTCTATGTGACGGCTTTCTCGCTTTCAAGCAAACGAATAATGCGCAAATGTTCGCGAAAAGAAAGTATCGCCCAGCAACAACAAAACAAGCAGGGGGTGCAAAAATGATTAGTTTTGCGCAACGCACGGTTCGCTGTTTGACTTTCGTTCAGCGCGCAGGAAAATTAGAAACATCCAACTGACGGGCGCCGCTTACGTCATAATTTGAATTGTAAATTTTTGTTTGTCCAAAACGATTTTGTTGGGAACACAGCCGATTGTGGTTTTATGGTCATTGTCAGTGACTAAACTGATGGGATCGGTCACTTGTACAACCGAAAAACAGGCGAAAAGCTACTGTATGCTATACTCAGTAAGATATTATTTTATCAGAGCAGCTTCGTGGTATGCAAAGTGGCAAATATTATTCGTTCCGTATTTCCACGTATGGAATTTGTGGCCTACGATGAAAAGAATGGTGACAAAGCTTGGCATTGTCCAACTTCTGTTTTTAATGTTATAGGAAAAGCTGATTTCTAAGCGCTCCAACTTCTGTTTTTAATGCTATAGAAAAAGCTGATTTCTAAGCACCACTGTTCATTAATTCCAAGCGCATGAGAACAACGACAATAAAAATGTGTGCAGAAGTTGGCTCCATAACTTTGAGTGTCTGGTTATTTTGGCCTAACATCAAACAGGAAGGCCCTTTTAGGCCTGTTCTGAACCTGTCCCGGCACTCAAACTTATATAGTGTTGTCCAGTTTGAAAACATTGCGTTTATTGCCCAGTTTCACATCAGGAACCTGATCAACTGGCGCATCAAACGCGTCACGGTGTGTGATTTTATGCAATTTTGAATTCCTAACATCACTCTTCAGTGTTGTGTTTCGATGATAAACAAATACCTCAAACGCAGCGGGAGACGTTATGCATCAGCGGCCTGTACTTGTTTTGGTGTATGCCATGCTTTTGTACCGAAATCCCACTGAAAGCCACACCTATTCATCATAAACTAAATGGTATTAAGCGGAAGGCTTCTGACATTTTTGGACCGAGTCTCAAACACACGAAGTTGGTGTTTGAGCTTTGCCAGACACGTCACGCAGTCGCCCTGGCTGATTTTTTTGGTTCAATGTACCTCTTTGACCATGTCAATAAGGGCGTAGTAACCGACAACTATATGGTCACAAGTTCTGCTTTTTCGTCCACTTTGCCTGGAGTTGGCTTGAATGCGTGTGTGTACCAACCAAGGCTCGAGTCATCTTGTCTAGTCTTCTGCATGTGCATGCATTGTCTCTCGTGCAAAGCATTTCACGATAATGAGTACCATATTGAAAATGTTGCCCATCAAATCAGAATGCAGCCCAACATCTTCTGGCCTGTGGGTTGGTCAGCTAAGAACGGCTTTCCCTGATTTACACGGTGGTTTTAGGCCCACAAGGAATGGAAACGAACAGCAAAATAACACAAAAACAAAACAACACGCGGGGCAGACTGAGCATGAGCTGCGTCCAGCATCTACGGTAGTGCGACACAATGTTTCAGCTTTTATTGGTGCGTGAAACATCAGCTATATTTATATTTATAACGTTAAAAACTAAATTTGGCTGTTGTGATTACAGTACATCGGCGAACAGTAGTGAACTAGGTACATGTATCGATGTATGTCACAATGGGTGAGATTTCAGAACAACCTTTGTCGCAAAATACCTCGTACCCTGATAACCAGCGCAAGCTGCTTACGGTAGAAATTTTGATAAATTAACGAACACGCGCGAACAGACAACGACAGCGTATTAATCTCGAGAGTTTAGACTCTACGGTTTTTAGCGTTTTTGAGCGTGTATACAACCAAAGGCTTCAAAAGTCGGCAAACCGTGTACAATCGTGTTACTGAACCGCATGAAGTCCCGAAAAGTGACCGGACGGTTCGTTAACGCCAGACAGAAACCACTGTGGCCTTGAAAAAATCTGCATGCGACATTGAAGCTGCCCACACTGACGGGGCCGACTGGAATCGGGAGTGTTCAAAATCGCAAAATGTTTAGGAACCACTGCTGTTTCGGCTTTTATGATTCGGGGCCGGAACCAATACAGAAGCACCTTTGCTTGCAGTCGGAGTCCCAAATTAAGTAACTGAAAGGATATACTATAGGAACACAGAAAATTTACAGCTCAATCGTGACTTTGTGGAACGGGGACGGGGGCCACTAAAATAGAAACATTCTTCTTCTGCGAGTTAGATTTGACCAGTTAGTGCAGGGCTTTGACGTTCCAACTGCAAATTCGTGTCAAAGGGGGATGTTGGGTCTAAGAATTTTTGCATTTTCAGGATGGGCTCAAAGTTTAGATAACTGCGATCAATCCCGAGCTTGATGTCGGGCTCAACGCCAAATTCTCACGTTTTCAAGTGGCTTTTTACTAAATAGAATGCATTAGAATATCAATAAAGGAAGGACCACAACTGGGCCAGTACCCAAGAAAGCTCCGGATTTTCAATGTTTTCAGACGAAAACATTTTCGCGTTTGTAGGATTCCGGCAACAAAAACCGGAACATCTTGGTTTTTTTCGGTTTAAAGCAGCGTCCCGGTCTGGTAACAAAGCACTTGTTAATATGCAGATGGGCTCCGCACAATGCGTGTACATGTTCAAAGTTCAAAGAAAATGTCAGTCCGTTGTGTTGTGACAAAGAAGAATGCAGCATGATACTTGTTGGGGGCTCTGATTTTTCGAGCTACAGCTCACTGTTTCATGCCCTGTTTTGTTCATGATTTTGTGGAACTTGTCAATTGAATTCGGACTTCTGGCTGCTTTATCGCTTTCAGAGCAAAATCGGTGCTACAGTACAAACGTATTTTCGGCATCGCAGAACCATCCATGGCGGCATTGTACATTGATGATGTCCCGGTGCAGCATCGGTCACAGCGAGCAAACATGACGCCCTGGGAGACTCAGATCAAAACCGAGGAACAAGCAAGTGACACTCGATGCATTTTCACATACAAACGATGTTGTTTGCACGTCCAGGAGACAAAAACCATGTTCCAGAATAAAAAAAAGTAACCTCTAACACATGGCTCCCACCAACATTTGTTGCAAGCCGAATTTTAGAACCCTGGCCTTCATGCATATGTGATCCAGTTCACAAAATTTCTGGCGCCCACTTATGCCGTTACGTGGGCGACCTGCTGTTCACATTCATATCGCACAGGAAGGTCAGCGCACTGAAATACCACAGTGGTGGAAAAACAGCAGGAAAAAACAGCAGGGTGTAAGAAGAGCGATCCATAAACCACCGGTTTGGGAAACAGCGCAAAACAGCAGTGCAATAACAGCTTTGGAAACAACAGGGTAGGAAAAACAAAGGGTTTTAAAAATTCGCCCTAAATTTTTTACGAAATGGTCCCCTAATTTGCATGTGTTCCTTCACACTCGCTGTTTTTACCACCGCTGGAATTGCACACACTGTTCTTCGCAGCATTTTTTGACCTGCTGTATGTTCCTCGCTGCTTTCTTCCACCGCTCTTTTCCCTCGCTGTTCTTTTTTCACAGCTGATTTGGCCCCTGCTGTTTTTTCGCCGCTGCTTCATCTGCCATACGATTGTTATCATTGTCGAAAACAGGCTTCTCCGAGCGCGCAAAAGTGTCAACTTCATACATGTACCTGACAAAAACTTCAACAATAGTCGTTAGTTGTTTTCGGTTTGGAAACTTTTTCGTTTGAATGTAATGTTTGAGTCTTTCTGGAACCAGAATCAGAACCTCGAGATTTCTGCCGTCCATATGACAAAGCAAAGATGGACATTTAGTTTTTGGTGGTTTTCGGATGGCTTAGTCGCGGCCAGGGAGGGGAACCGTTTTAAACAAAGGCCCTAAAGGACCAGAAATCATATTATTTGGGTACCGTTATTCACCCTTTATCTTCAGCGGCCACAATGCGACGAATTATGAAGCATTACACGCCTTTTTGGTGCCCAAAATACATAATTTTGCTGGCATTATGCGATGCCAGGTGTCAAGCAGTAAATAATTTTTACAGCGCATAATCAGTCACTTTTGGGTGTCTGCTGTTTCTGATTCTTCGCCCTCCAACTTTGAAGAGCGCGGCACATACTTGGAAGAGAATAAGCAGATTTTGTGGCCTGACGATTTTAAGCGCAAAACATTGGTGTGACATAATCACTCACAGAATTCGGCGAAAGATCATAAAGTATGGACGGATTTTCGGCAACGTTTTTTCGACGTTTCAAGGCGGTTTGAAGCTTTGTTTCGGGCCACTAAGTGTCAAATAGACCGCTCCAAATTAATTTTTTATGTCCGACAAAGACGCTGCCTGGACACAAAGCGGCACAAAAATAATGCGCATCATTATGAATGTTGTCACGTCACATGTTTTAACGTTCATTTCTTATTCCGACTGTTCTCTGAATCAGCTTTGTTGGAATAGGCCGCTTTTTGGACTTGTGGTCCACGTAGATCATCGTCTATTCTGGTCATCAACGCAGCCCAATGTCATGTGTATAGTTCATCACACTCATGTGGCGCTGCTTTGG
>JASAMV010002265.1:0-35003 GCA_030248065.1 Rhynchonema sp. JSB1_4
CGGTATAGCGTCATTGGCATTCACAGATGCATGATGCTTCGATACAGTTTCATTGGCATTCACAGAATTCATCATGTTGCGTTGGTTTTGTGCCATGCGCTGCAGGTCGCATGGACCTTGTGGTATTGGGTGGTCTGCCAACAGACTTTGGTTCCATGGACCTGGCTGGCCTACCAACGAGCACGTTGCTGGTAGCACTGGTTTTATTATGTGGAGAGCGTTTTTTCCTGGTGACAATTATCCAGCCTTGTTCATGTTCCGGCTCAGCATTCACAGGCACGCGATAATTTGGTACAATGTTACTGGCATTCACAGATGCACGATAATTCAGTACAGTGTCATTGGCATTCACAGATGCACGATAATTCGGTACAGTGTCATTGGCATTCACAGATGCACGATGCTTCGATACAGTTTCATTCGCATCCACAGATGCACGATTATTCGGTATAGCGTCATTGGCATTCACAGATGCACGATAATTCGATACAGTTTCATTGGCATTCACAGATGCACGATAATTCGGCACAGTATTATTGGCATTCACAGATGCACGATAATTCGGTACAGTGTCATTGGCATTCACAGATGCACGATAATTCGGTACAGTGTCATTGGCATTCACAGATTCACGGCTTCCAGCTGCGGATCGCACCAGTGTGCGTGGCACAATTGCCGTTTGTCTTAAATTCACACCAGCTCCAATGAGCTTGGAGCACAGTTGCTCTCTGGTGGGTAGCACCAGTGTGCTTGCAAATCCACCCGACACTTTATCACAATTTGTGGTATCATCAATAGCATCGTCATTTGACATCAGTTTTGAGCGCAGATGCTTTTCGACGGGCCGCACCAGTGTGCTAAGCAAACCGTCTGAGTTTTTATCGCTATTGGCAGCATTTTGAGCTGTTTCATTTGATTTCAAATTTGAACACATAGATTTTTCGACGGGCCGCACCAGTGTGCTAAGCAAAACGTCTGAAACATCAGTTCCTTTGGCAGATTTGCAATTTTGTGACTTGACCGACGTTTGGTCGCGTTTACGACACTTTTTGGTCATTCTGCGTTCAACACAAGCTTTGTGAGTCACATTTCTGCCATGTCTATTCTTATGCCTATTGCTGCCATTTTTGTAATGAACAGACCACTGACCGTCTCCGTTTTGATTCATGTCATTTTGATTAATTGGTTGGGTGTCAACATCACATGGCCATGTTTGTTCGAGTGAACGATTGTTTTGATCAGTGGCACAATACGTGATCGGATTTGTCACACCGGTTGTTGTCGTCGGCATCGGTCGATACTGAGATATTTGAGTGTTTGATACGGGTAATCTGCCATACATGGGCACCAGAGCGTATAGCCCGAACGGCGTGTATACCAATGGGTAGTTGGTGAACCCAATCTGTGCGTACATTGTGGATATGGGAGTTGAGACAGTGCCTATAACCCCACTATGTAGCTATGACACGTGTCGGTGCAGGTACACGTTCAGGCAGGCAGGAAAAACACTGCACAGCACAAAACAAAGCAAGCAAGGCAAGACCAAGAGTGTAAAGTAAAATGTCCCTCTCGCACCACACTGTTCACAGTTGTGCTCGGTTCTCCTGTTGATCACTGTGTTGTTCGGAACCGGAATCAGTGACTGTTGGTTGACACAGATGGTGCTCGCCAACCAGCGTCGAAAGTCGAAATTGAATTTTTGAGATTTTGACGCGTTGATTGAATGAATTTTGATGACGATTTGTGAAAAGAACAAGCAGAATTTTAGCTTCAGATTGATGTGACTTCAATCAAACGATGCGAAATATTGATCAACGTACAGGTCGGAACAAGTGGACGTATTTTATTTTGATCTTATTTTATTTGATTGTGACGAACATCTGTTTCAAATGAGAAACAAAGCCAACGAGGAAATATTCGGGCACGCTATTTGTGAGAAGGATTGGTAGTCTGATGCGTCTCGTCGCGGTGTCAAAGCATATTATTTTCCCCAACGACAGATTCAGTTCTGTTTGGTCGTCGCGAAATACTTCTTGTGAGAGCGCACTACTTTCTTCTTATAGTCACTCTGCAAATTATAAAATGATGTAAATACAAACCAAATTCATTTAATATTCCACTGGGACTACCTTACGACCTCATTATTATTATTGCTATTTCTTTTACCTCACCAAATTGAGAATAGGCAGCATATACATAGGGGACCATGGAGACCATCTGAAACCTGAAGGTGAAGCCAGCGAAATCCGTCCTGAACATGCTTGAAGATTTCATCGTAATACAGCTCGGTCTGGCCGTCCAACATCACACCCAAGCCATTGTTCATCCTGAAGAATTTTAAAAAATCACTAATAGTGCGAATAATTTTTTGCTTTAACCATTGTGCTAATGGTTAGTAAGTGTCGTTGCCCAATGGAATGCAGGACACGCAACTAAATTTAAAAATCTGATCTAACCTTGTGTTTTGCGAATCAATAAAGGACACTACTTCCAAGAATAGTTCGCATTTGGGTGTTGATCGAATGCTGTATCCAATTGATGTAGGTTTTGTGCTAGCACGGAGCCGGTCGGGTATGTCATCTGAACCAACTCATCTCTGCAACAATAATTGTCTTTGCACCGCCTTTTTTGGTTGAGTTTCTGCAAGACACGGTATCTGACAGCAAAGTTCTTATGGCTTCTGGCATTGTTTGATAACGCGTTTGCAATTATACCGACAACTCATGTACGCATTGTATGAAAACTTCAATGACACCAAACAAATGATTAACCCAGAAGATATTTTCTTGGTAGTTCCGTGTGCATACCAGACGACCTTTCCTTTGTGATTCAATTGTACGACGTTGAATCGCGCTCCGTCCACAAACAAACCCCTTCAAGTTCAGGAATAAATGTAACGGATGGTAAGTTACATGTTAGGGTGAATGTCAGCATATGGAAACGACATTTAGCAGGCAAAAACACTAGACTGTTCTCTCACTGACGTGAACAACCCGGCACTCTGATTTCACATGGTAAAAATCGACGTGAAGCGTAAAATGACGAACCGGTGCACTGGTGCATCGAATTCGGAAGGAATTTCCTAGGCATGTACATACAAGAAATAAAAATGCCCTAGGGGGCATAAAAGAAATATGGTTCCCACCCAATGCTAATGGACTGACATACACCCCAAGAACGATACTAGCCAACTCACACAGTTGATGTTTCATAAAACACTGATGCTAGAACAAACATAAGCATGTTGTAAAATCCGTATAGTCCGTCCATCAGCTCATGTCACTTTGTGATGCTGCTGGCCGACTTGTTCCCTTCCTCCACGTTCTAATGAAAGAGAAATTGAGTTTCCGAAAAAACTGACGACAGTGATGTGGCTGCGCGGGGGTCCCCAAAAGGCGCAGTGTCTTTCTTCCCTTCGCTGGTACGGCATGTCGCCCCACATCTACATCTGACACAGTATCTATCCTCTCTGGTACAGTATCTCTCCCGATTTCCCCATTTGTACCCCCAAAAGTACCATCGTAAAATGCGCGTGTCACGGGAAAAATGTGCAAATAAAATCTCACGTTTCTGTTCCCTGCTCGTCAGTGGCGTAGGAGTGGGGTACCTTGGGTACAGGTGCCCCCTCAGCCGTTTAGGGGGTACCATACCCCCTCTGAGAAGTCACAAGAAGGAAAAAGGACCCCTAAATCGTAAGATTTTCTCGGACACACGTACACATCTTCACCGGCTTTTGGTGGTTCCGGGACCAAAAAAAGTCGAATTTTCGCGCGCTATACGCACCTTTACTAATTTGACTGATATTATATAGTGTTTCCTTTTTATGCAAGTCAAAGGAAACAAGCTACCCCACGTTATAACTCAACTCCAGTTTCGGGTCGAGATTTCAGAAACCAATGAAAGAGATTAAGAATGTGTCCTTGTTAATCCAAGCACGACACTCAGCAGCAAACATGGTGAAATGTTTCATTGATATGCTGGCAGCGCACACGCACAAAGCTCACAGCGAGCATGTGAAACATTGTTGTTGTTAGATTCCACAGGCAAACGTTGACACGTTTTTGCCAGCTGCCTGATTGAATCGAAATTGTAATCTCGACCTCAACTAGAAGTTCAGTTATAACACGGGCCCGCACTTTTCCTTGGACCAAGAAAAACAGGAAACACTATACATGGTTTGATAGGTGCCGAGTTTTGAACGAGCACTGGATAAACGACGTTTCATAAATGGAACAAGGTGTAAACAGTGGCATGTAAGCAGTCTATTACCATCATTAATTAAAGGCCAGGGAATCGGCCAGGGTTTGATGTGACGCGGACAGGTCTAATTTGGGGTGTGAAATAACTATTATGAAAATAAATATGAGAATAAATTATGACAGTTTTATCGTACATACAAAGCCAGGCATACACATCATAATCATGCATAGCCGCTCAGGCTGTCGAACGAATGCCTACAAAAATAAAAAGCCTGCATGATTCACCGAGTACAAATTACGCATAGAACGTGGTGCTCTGCTCACTACAAAAGTTATATTTTGACAATAAAATATTACTGTAGCACATAACTTGTATATATGGACTTTGTCATATATCAGATAATCGTATCACACTGTGGATTATATTTTCAGGTTCTTATCTAATAATTCTCCCTTTAGCAACACTACGTAAGAGAATGTGTTTCCAGGCATACAAATCACAAACTAACTGGAGTCATGTCAGGCAACGAAAGTGTTGCACTTAATATTTTTATCAAACCTAAAGTTACTATATCGGAAAGTGAATTTCGAGAGATTAAACTTTTTTATTTCACGCTATAATCATCCGTATATGTGTAGAGAGCACTGGCTGAGTCGCATACTTCATCATTCTCTTCCTTGTACTTGGCCAATATGTGTTTCCAAATTGTAGCTGCAATTTGAAACGGCAATTGTGGCAGCAGCAAAGATGGTTTCGGCATGGCACAGGGCACTTGACGTTCCGAATTTATTAAAGGTCTTGTGAGCGCCAAGAATCAAAACACCAAACCTTCATGGGGCACAATGTTCATATCAGAAGTGCTGAGTAGCTTGGCACTGCTACCTGATCGGAAGTCGGGAATTGTGGTGCCGTAACTGGTCGCATGCTCGCGCACCTGTGTGCGTGAGATCAAATTTGTGTCGTAATAGTGATAAGCTGCATATTTCGTCAAACTAAGCACATTATATGACACAATGAGTGATCCTAAAAACACAAACCTGTCTGCTAAAGTAGGTGAGACTCGTTCCACATCGAAAACTTGAGCCGCGCCATGCTCCTTCCACAGCCGATGAATCATTTGCCATCAGATCAGTAATCAAAAAGAAGTTGTCCAATGAAACCTGTTTAAATATATGTTTGTTCTCAGATTTTTTCAAACATAGTACCCAAACATGATGAAACAATAACATCCGATGACGGCTCAATGTCGGAAATTACGCTGTCACCAACAACAACTGCGCGACCAGATTCTATTATGCAGCGTGCCCATTTTGGAAGCTCCGTCACGCAACCTGCATGTTAACCAGACATTACGCATGGCACGAAAATTGTAATGTTCGTCTTTGTACTTGACTTTTGACACAAAGCACCAACCACCACTGACAGCGAATACGTCGTCACCCATTGATCGCAAATGACCAAGCTTTACTTTTCGTTCTCTCAAATCAACCTGTAATTGTTTATCAAACTTTAATGGACATAATTGTGAGTATGTCTCAATTTGGGTATGATGATGAGGGACACATTTAGGTATGTTGTAATTGTTCTGATCTTGTTGCATTATTAGCCAATACCTTGTAAGGGCGCCTAATATTGAAGTAATTGGCAATATATTTCTGACAGCGATAAATATCAGTCAAAAAGTCGGTCTCCAATTTTTAAAGCAGACCGAAAACGATAACTTGATAACCATGGAAGCTAACCTGAGAAAACTTGATTCCGCGAACGGTGAAAAAACACGGTTTCTCACAATTGAAGCACATTAAGCTAAATGTATTTCGCAGAAAGTTTTCGTCGACTTTCGATTCCGAGAGTGCATGTAAAGCGTCCTGAAGCAGTGTTGTTCTTTTTGCAATTATTGTCGTGATCAATATTTTATACACAAAGCCGTTGGTCTTTAAATGTGCTCTGGACACAACACCGGTTAATCTGCAGAGCTTGACGATCGTTCCATCCAAAGATCAACGGCTTCTACGTATGTACTGTGCTGTTCAAGCTTCACAGACTCAGCTTAAAGGTGCTGGTTAACAACCCTTCGACCGCGCTTGATCTTGGGGGCAGTGGTTAATAAAAAAATTTTTTATTCAAACCCCATTTTTAAAAAAAAATATTTTTTTTAATTTAAAAATTTTTTTTTTATTCCAGCCAAAAACTGCCAGAAACGAAAAAAAATGAGCGCTAAAGCAAAAGATAGTGGCATTTTTCTTCCATAACGTGTGGTAAGTGCATATAAAGCACTCACGACACGAAAACAATACTAAACAATGGTCAATGAGTACCAACAGTAGTCAGGTACACACCCGTACACTTCCCCCACGTAATGTGGGTGCCTTGGTGTGGCTTTGTGACACTCAAGACGGTAAATTTGGGTGAAACTATTGCTTCGTGGTACACGACCAATGCAAATATGTGACAAACAGTGTAAATATAGAGTGAATATCACGCCGAATCACTGCTTTCGGGTCTGTTGCATGGATAAATGCATGCCCACCCAGTCACATGTACAAGTGTAATCATATGAGAGGCCATGTGAGTGTGTGCACTATGTCTAGATGCCACAAAACAACGATTATGGCACCCAAAACACCCATGGTAGGATCGGGTGATGTTAACAGTAGCAATTTTTATGCAAAAAATAGCACTTTTAGAGCAAAAAATAGAGAAATTTTCGAATTTTGAAATAATAAAAAAATTTTTTTTTAACTTTTGGAACGATTTTTTTAAAAAAAACCACTGCTTGGGGTAGTATATTTTAACAAAGTTTCGACATCGTGTTACTCGACTCTAATCTGGCCAGCCGATTGGTTGCTTCCTGATGTTTCACGGCCACTTTGAAGTTTGCCCCTGATGAAAAAACCGAAAAAATTTGAAACGCTGCTGTGACACGAATAGGCTGTTTCAAAGTTTGATACGAGAGTGACAGCAACCTCCAACATTGAGGCAAAAACCGCAATGCACAATAGCTATTGAAACGTCCGCATTGTTGAATAAAAAATTAAAGGTTTCAAAAACCTGGCCATTTTTTGTTAGGATTTTCTACTCGTAAATAAAAATCCTCTAATTATCAAGTACTTTGTTTGTGCTTCCCAGTTTTCAAAACCCTACACAGGTTACACAATGTTTACCACAACATGCGCAACACAGCCATGCTCTCAGTGCACACACAAGACACAACGACAACACACAGCGGGACGCGAAATGATGTTTCAGCTAGAAAGCCTTGTGTGTGTGCACATGGAAAGGCTGCCTTGCGCATGTTGTGGTAAACATTGTGTGAGCTGTGTAGGGTTTTGAAAACTAGGAAGCACAAACAAAGTACTTGATAATTAGAGGATATTTATTTGTAACTGACAATTTATTTCATTCACCACAGATGCTTAAAATTATACGAGTAGATATTCCTAACAAAAAATGGCCAGGTTTCTGAAACCTTTGATTTTTATTCAACAGCTATTGCGGACGTTTCAATAGCTATTGTGCATTGCGGTTTTTGCCACAGTGTTGGAGGTAACTGTCACTCTAGTATCAAACTTTGAAATAGCCTATTCGTGTCACAGCAGCGTTTCAAATTTTTTCGGTTTTTTTTCATCAGGGGAAAACTTCAACGTGGCCGTGAAACATCAGGAATAAACCAATCGGCTCGCCAGATTAGGGTCGTGTAACATGATGTCCAAACTTTGTTTACACATATGTACCACCCCCAAGATCAAGCGCGGTCGACGGGTTGCTAACCAGCAGGTTTAACAGGCGAAGTTTCTTACGTGCGGAGATCAGATGATCTTATTTTATTTGATTGTGACGAACACCTGTTTCAAATGAGAAACAAAGCCAACGAGGAAATATTCGGGCCCGCTATTTGTGAGAAGGATTGGCAATCTGATCCGTCTCGTCGCGGTGTCAAAGCATATTATTCTCCCTAACGACAGATTCAGTTCTTGTTTGGTCGTCGCGAAATACTTCTTGTGAGAACGCACTAGTTTCTTCTTATAGTCGCTCTGCAAATTATAAAATGATGTAAATACAAACCAAATTCATTTAATATTCCACTGGAACCACCTTACGACCTCATTATTATTACTGCTATTTCTTTTACCTCACCGAATAAGCAGCATAAACATGGAAGACCATGGAGACCATCTGAAACCTGAAGGTGAAGCCAGCGAAATCCTTCCTGAACATGCTTGAAGATTTCATCGTAATACAGCTCGGTCTGGCCGTCCAACATCACACCCAAGCCATTGTTCATCCTGAAGAATTTTAAAAAATC
Organism: Rhynchonema sp. JSB1_4; assembly: GCA_030248065.1. Taxonomy (NCBI): domain Eukaryota; kingdom Metazoa; phylum Nematoda; class Chromadorea; order Monhysterida; family Xyalidae; genus Rhynchonema; species Rhynchonema sp. JSB1_4. The sequence goes on from JASAMV010002265.1 coordinate 8,507, forward strand.
AATAACAGTGCGAATAATTTTTTGCTTTAACCATTGTGCTAATGGTTAGTAAGTGTCGTTGCCCAATGGAATGCAGGACACGCAACTAAATTTAAAAATCTGATCTAACCTTGTGTTTTGCGAATCAATAAAGGACACTATTTCCAAGAATAGTTCGCATTTGGGTTGATCGAATGCGGTATCCAATTGATGTAGGTTTTGAGCCAGCACGGAGCCGGTCGGGTATGTCATCTGAACCAACTCTCTGCAACAATAATTGTCTTTGCACCGCCTTTTTTGGTTGAGTTTCTGCAAGACACGGTATCTGACAGCAAAGTTCTTATGGCTTCTGGCATTGTTTGATAACGCGTTTGCAATTATACCGACAACTCATGTACGCATTGTATGAAAACTTCAATGACACCAAACAAATGACTAACCCAGAACATATTTTCTTGGTAGTTCCGTGTGCATACCAGACTACCTTTCCTTTGTGATTCAATTGTACGATGTTGCCTCGCGCTCCGTCCACAAACAAACCCCTTCAAGTTCAGGAATAGATGTAACGGATGGTAAGTTACATGTTAGGGTGAATGTCAGCATATGGAAACGACATTTAGCAGGCAAAAACACTAGACTGTTCTCTCACTGACGTGAACAACCCGGCACTCTGATTTCACATGGTAAAAAATCGACGTGAAGCGTAAAATGACGAACCGGTGCACTGGTGCATCGAATTCAGAAGGAATTTCCTAAACATGTACATACAAGAAAGAAAAATGCCCTAGGGGCATAAAAGAAATATGGTTCCCACCCAATGCTCATGGACTGACATAAAAGAACGATACTAGCCAACTCACACAGTTGATGTTTCATAAAACACTGATGCTAGAACAAACATAAGCATGTTGTAAAATCCGTATAGTCCGTCCATCAGCTCATGTCACTTTGTGATGCTGCTGTCCGACTTGTTCCCTTCCTCCAAGTCATTATGAAAGAGACATTGAGTTTCCGAAAAAAATATTTTTGCTACTAAATTGCTGTTTTCATGAAATCGACGTGTTTTATCGATTTTAATTTAATTTAATTTTACATTTGATCGAATTCAATCTTTTTCGACCGGTTTTATTATTTTTTTAGTTTTTTTCAAAATCGGTCACACTCAATTTCTCTTTCATTAGAACGTGGAGGAAGGGAACACACCAGCCAGCAGCAACACAAAGTGCCATGAGCTGGTGGACGGACTATACTTCATGCCCAACATCAATGGTTTTGAACCATATTCCCGGCGCGTGCTGTTTTACCGCCAAAAACGAGTTGAAAGAATAGAATAATCTTCTGGTTCTGGTCTGGTAGGTACTTGGAATGCGGATACTTTGTTACGTTGGTACTGGACACAAAGCATCCCAAACGCAAAAAAATCTGATAAATGTGCTCGTAACTGCGACTTTTACTTGTGCGAAATTACACAGTTGTGTGTTTTTATGAAATTGAAACATAAAATCAATGTTCAAACAAAGCCTGAACAAAGTTTCGAATCGTCCAGGTGCTGATTCAGCACGCGCCGGGAATATGGTTCAAAATCATTGATGTTGGGCATGAAGTACGGATTTTACAACATGCTTATGTTTGTTCTAACATCAGTGTTTTATGGAACATCAACTGTGTGAGTTGGCTAGTATCGTTCTTTTATGTCAGTCCATTAGCATTGGGTGGGAGCCATATTTCTTTTATGCCCCTGGGGCATTTTTCGTTCTTGTATCGTTCTTTTATATCCTGTAAGCGCCAAACGTTGGTAGCCGCTCATACATGTATGGGTTATCGCATTATTATTCTTCTCCAAGTCACCGGGGCTCCAACCGGAGAATGGTAGAACATCAAGTTTTTTCATCTCCAAACAAAACATCTTGACTTAAGCGAATTTTTGCTGCTTGAAGCTCCCATGGGTTTGTCAAACGAAATTCAGTCCTCAATCCCTGTCAAGATTAAAATCCACCGTCTCTCTCTGCGAAATAAGTGATTAGAATACATATTTGAGACATTTGGCTGACCTAAGTTGTGGTTCACTGGTTATAAAACCGTTTTGTTTGCCCATGTAATGCGACATGTATGTTTTCGTACAGCATGCTTGGGCAAATATTGTACTGACGACAGCGATGTGGCTGCGCGGGGGTCCCCAAAAGGCGCAGTGTCTTTCTTCCCCTCGCTGGTACGGCATGTCGCCCCCACATCTGACACAGTATCTCCCCTCTCTGGTACAGTATCTCTCCCGATTTTCCCCATTTGTACCCCCAAAAGTACCATCGTAAAATGCGCGTGTCACGGGAAAAATGTGCAAATAAAATCTCACATTTCTGTTCCCTGCTCGTCAGTGGCGTAGGAGAGGGGTACCTTGGGTACAGGTGCCCCCTCAGCCGTTTAGGGGGTACCATACCCCCTCTGAGAAGTCACAAGAAGGAAAAAGGACCCCTAAATCGTAAGATTTTCTCGGACACACGTACACATCTTCACCGGCTTTTGGTGGTTCCGGGACCAAAAAAGTCGAATTTTCGCGCGCTATACGCACCTTTACTAATTTGACTGATATTATACATGGTTTGATAGGTGCCGAGTTTTGAACGAGCACTGGATAAACGACGTTTCACAAATGGAACAAGGAATAAAAATGACTTTTCGTCCAGGTACCACCTTAAATTCTGACCTTGCTACGCCCCTGCTGTTCATGGCTTCCACTGTGAAATAATAAATGGCGAACACACGCACTACAAGTCACTACAAAATAGCGTTTGTTGACGTTTCTGATTTTGGATTGAATGTCTGGAAAAATTAAATGTATCACTTTCAAACGAAAATAAAATTGCAAATGCGGAAAACGCACAATGTTGGAAAACGACAGCAATTTTAAGACGTTCTTGAGCCACATTTTTTATCGTGAATGACACAAGATATAATACACTACGAACACCTTTATTTCAGTGCTGATTCCCGAACAAAAACAGGACAAAATGAAAAAAAAAACTTGCGCCCGCGGGGTACCGAACCGAGTCCTTTGGCACCATAGGCCGTCTTCACAATGACACGGTTTCACGGTTTTATGGTTTCACGGTTTTACGGTTTCACGGTTTCACGGTTTGCTTCGTTGGCGTCTTCACAATGAAATCCGATTTCACGGTTTTACGGTTTCACGGTTTTAAAATTGTGTCTTCACAATGACACGGTTTCACGGGTTCACGGTTTCAGCATAATGTAAGAACTAAAGTTAATTCAACTGAGTTTATATTTATTAGCAGATGCATACTGTTGCCCAGAGTGAGCAGATCCAAAACAGGAACATAAAGAGCAAACCACGGCAGTATCTCGTCACATTTCTGAACATAAACAAGTGACAAATAGCACAACTTTGGGCACAATGATCGAAATATTATTGTCAATTTTAGAACACAAGAACAGACCACCAGTATCATAAATTTCTATTTCAGAACATAAAGAGCAGACCACCAGAGCTGCACACATGGAGCAGTGAACTAAAAGCAATCTAAGGCGCACTGGACAGCCATTGCACTGTTGGATTGGCAACGGCGAGTGCCTGTGCGGCTATCTGTTTCGACTTTCGGGCTTCGTACACTATAATTTGAAACTGGGCTTTCAGGTATGCCCGAGTGTCTGGGTCCAATTCATCAAGGTCATGGGCAAGACCGACACAGAATGACATTGACCCGCTCTGCTGCTGTTCTTTGTCCTTTTCCAGCTTGTCCTGACTTTTCTTGATGAATTCCAAAAATTGACGAACAATATCGTCTTCATCCTGATTCGATGCCTTCCGTCGTGGTGCCTTGCGCTTCGGTGTCGGAATTGGTGTCGATTTCGGGCTCGGGTCGATCTGTTCTGCGTTTTCATCATCTTCCATCAGTAAAGCAACTGGTCAGAAACAAAATGAGGGCCGAATTCTTTACCCTTTTTGTTGCTGTAATGAAGGTCTTTTCACCATCAGGTACATACACACTTTTGACATACAGGTACGACCAAGCCAAAGAGAATAATCAATCACAGAATGCGTTAGAGTAAGCGTGCGAACATTACAATGTTGTGTATCTGAAATCGTAAGGTTTTGTGGTCAAACTATCAAATGTTGGAACAATCCTTGAGCCAAATACGTGCAGCAAATGCGCCATAACCGTGTACAAATTAGAACCGGTTCTAATTGGCTTTTTTCCGGTTTCACGGTTTCAAAACAATAAGACCAAACCGTGAAACCGTGAAACCGTGTCATTGTGAAGACAACAACCGTGAAACCGTGAAACCGTAAAACCGTGAAACCGTAAAACCGTGAAACCGTGAAACCATGTCATTGTGAAGACAACAATCGCAAAACCGTGAAACCGTGAAACCGTAAAACCGTGAAACCGTGTCATTGTGAAGACGGCCATAGTCGCAAGCACTACGGCGTGAACAACCACGACGACGCAAACGACGTGCTTTAAGGGCGGGCTTTGGTTAAATCCGGAAATCGGAATCCGGAATTATTTCCGGAAAACACATTATTTTTGCATGTAAATTCTTGCGTTTTCCGGAAATATTTCCGGAACCGAGAAACGTTTTGCATTTTTGCATGCAAATTATTTCCGGGTTCCGGATTCCGGATTTAACTTAAGTTCGCCCTAAGATCTATTTTGAACTCAGCGTAGTGCAGTAATGACTCATTACTGCACTACGCTGAGTTCAAAACAAATGACACATCATCATCATCATACATGTGGCTGTCCCGCAGCAGCACGTTAACACAACAGGCAGCAGTGGTCAGGGTTGGCAAAAAACGTTTTTTTTCAAAAAATCGTTTTTTTTAAAACATTTTTTAAAAAAAAAACTTTTTTTTAAAACGCCCAGATGACCAAAATATGCCCCCAAAAAATGGAAAACGCTCATGTTGGGAAGAAAACGTGGTTAAATGAAGTCATTCTATGTATGTGTTCTGAGGCAAAATAAACAGGTGTCAACCCTTTTCTAGCGAGTTGCTAAGATCCCATATTAGACCCGCATCGTGGGACCAACTTTGGCCGGGGTCATCACTGAAAGTCAAACTCCGTATATCGACGTATCTCGACAAAGTAAAAATTGGTCGAAAATTTTTTGAAACAAATGGGACAAAAAATTGATTTTCCTTGATAATCAGGGTACTTTCCCTGAAAAATCAGGGAAAATCAAGGAAATTCAGGATTTAAAAAAAGACGAAAAACGACCCAGGCGTTTTTTTTAAAAAAGTCGTTTTTTTAAGAAAAACGCCGTCGCTTTTTTGCCCAACCCTGGCAGTGGTGTGTGTGTTTGTGTGTGCATTGTTTATAACGTGTGTGTGTGTTGTTGTTGTGGACGCGTTTACACGCTTTTGTGAGTCCGGAAGCATTGGTTTATGACATGCTTGGGTCCAGCATGTGAAACGAGTTGAGATAAATTTCGTTTTCACGTTATTAAGTTCGAAAATCACATTGCAATCGAGGTTTTTGCTCCCAGAACCTACCTTCCAGTACAAAAAGTCATAGCCACGACCCGAGCCGGTCTCAGACATGGAGCTATGAGGTCGCCGATAGTACCATCATGTTTCTCAGGTACGAAAACCCTGTATGAGATGTTAACCTTTTTTGTATCAAGTAAATCCTGAGCCCTGACAACTTTTTTGGCGCGCGGAAAAAAGGAGAAGAATGTTTTGACGACATTTCCAAATAAAATTTCCCCGCAATCACGACTGCAGGCACGCTGTGGGATGAAATTATTCATAGTGGCTGTCGAGCCGGCCATACTACTTGTGTTAAACTTTGGGCTTCTCAACTTTAGTTTTGTGGAAACTGTGGGACATGGAAAATTACCTCGAGTGCAATATAGGGAATAAACCATATGTCGCTTAACATTACCATGCTCTCCGACATACCATACAGTTGGTGCAACGAACTTCTGAAACATCTTACTTCAATTTGTATCCTCCTTTGTACTCCACTTTCTTTAATTTCTCACTGTAGTTATGTCGATTGATCATATAGTCCCGAACCATAGCAAATGCCAGTTTGTGGGCTTTCTTCCGTCAATTCTGGAAGAAGGAGCTCGAGTGGGTTTATCGAGGCAAGAGGTATAAAGGATAAATGACTGTCAAACATTTCGAAAACCAACTGCAATGAGTTTCGTCCCAATCGCTCAGGACCAGACTGTATTTAGAAAAGTCCACGTATGATTCGTGCGTGTAGTGTGTTTTATCAATAATTGACACCGCCTCGTTGTACATCAAAGAAGGAAAGCAGAGCTGGAACAGTGTAACAAATTTTAGTTAGAATACTGTCACAAAATATCAGTAAAATAACTTGAAAAACGCGAACAAACGGTATGGGGCTTCAGCAGCCTTCCAATCTCTGAGATCAGACGGCATAAATTCTTGTATTCGTTGCTCTGTTTGCATATGTTCAACGTTGTCAACAGCTCTGCGAAAGTCATGGATCCGGAAATGTGTCTTGTCAAAGGTACAATCATGTTAGAGTCGTAGTAGTTATGCCATTCCGCATTGTGCGAAGTTGAAGTCCCTCCTTTCGCAGTCATCGTTTGCACACGAACAGCAACCGGTGAACGCACCAAAATCGATGTGCAGGGCGGGGGCGGGATGACCGAAATGGCGCAACGGCGCCGACTTGGTTTCTGCCCCTCCCGCCGCAATGCAAACAATGAATTTATGAGACGTTGTTGCTCCAGCTGCCTGGTGACTCTGTCATCAACAATCTGCTTCGATCAGATGGGACAACGCACAAAAACGTTCGGGTTATTGAAGTTGTAACGTTTTCGGGCGAAAGAAATTTGTCGGAGAAAATTGACCACCTGACACACGAGTTTGAGGTCTATTATCATCATCAGTTAAAGGCAAAGATTTGGCTCAGAACTTTGGTGAGACGCGAACAAATCTAATATGGGGTGGAACAATCTGAAACGTATGGAAGAATAAAGCAGTCACGAATAACAATGGCAGGTCAGGCAAGCACAACAATTACTTTAGCACTATTCTGGGAATTTAGTGCGCTTTATTCCGACTGCAGATCATGCCACATGACATTATTATGCATACGATTATTTTTATTGCCAAAGTAGCAAAGTTAGCTGATGTTTATGAGTTGTCCTGTCCTCAGCATTCCCATTTTGCACGAGACCAACCGATAGAGTGACTTGAGAATCTATCTCGATATCAGAACAAAATGGTCAATGAAATATTGATGCGACATATTCAGGAACGTTTGGAGCAACAGAAATGATGCGTGCAGCAGTGCTACCCTATCAGGTTAGATTGTAAAGGGTGACCAATCAAGCCCACCGGAGCGTGTCTTTGTTCGTACGCAGCTTTCGGGGAACAACCCAGGTCGTATACTTGACGTAATAAGGTGACCTGGTCTTAAAACTAAAACCGACCTGCAATTTAAGAAAGCAGTGGCCTTTGGATGGCATTCGTTTGTCCTAATTCCATATTCGCACTGACGATTACTCGGAGCACCGCCGCCGGTGTCATAAAGGGTCGTGGACTGGAGACCCGGCAGAAAATTGCAGTGAAATGTACTTGGCTGGCTGATGTTTCACAAAGAACGCAAAAAGTGCAGAAATATTTTACATAAATCAAACAAAAAAGCGCTTCTGACACAGGCAAAACGGACCAGCTGTACGTGGAACAAGCGCACCGCGTTGTCGTCACGAGCCTGAATCGATCGAGCTGCGCGTCAATGCCTCGATGCCGCCGACAAAAATGCACAACGACGGTGCTTCAAACGTTTGTGTGATCGGCAACCTTTGAAAGAATAATAGAAAAAACTGAAGCTTTTCACAAATACGAAAAACAGGAATTTTTCCATGGAAAACGGAAATTTGTGACCACATTGGCGGAATTTTTGACAAAATCGAAAAAACTTGAGTGCTCACAATATTCTCAATTTTCCCATTATCTCAGCACCGTGTTGACGATGATGAAACAGAAAATCGGTGACGTTGACCAAATTCAATGTGATTCAGTGCAAAAAGCGATCATATGACAACGACAACGTAAAGTGGAATGATTAATTTCCATACAAAAATTTATTTTGTGAGCTTTGTGAGTTTGTTGACATCAGAAGCTGATTAGTGAGCACGCATACATCGAACATAGGTGTTTCATCACATTCCACTTTTTTATTCCTGCACGACATAAAATTGTGCACTGTCATTGTGAGGAAAAAATGAGGAGCGTCCACCCGCTTTTTTCTTTCTCTTGTAATCCTTGGCTTTAGCCTAGTTTCAGGCTGAGGCTTAGGCTCCAGCTAGGTATGGTTGCCCGTGGAAAGATAAAGTCCAAAAAAGTTCAACAGGCTGCGAAGTCATGGTGGTGTTCGAATCCGCCCTGCAACGTGAGTGAGTGCTGTTCGTAAACATTACTACCCGCGCTTGGCACTGTTTCTGTTTGAGCAAACTTTCAGTTTCAGGATTTCTTTCGCACTGTCATCATCTGAAATGTCCACATAAAGGCAGTCTACGGGAGGTTGTCACTCAGCCCCCGAATACCGTAACCCACCGCAAGCGAGATCGTTGCGAGACCCATGCTGATCGCTGCTTATCGACACGTGTATTAGCGGCAGCAAGCTGGAAATTGACATCGTGCGCTTCGATCACCAAAACTTGGAACTGTTGGTTGGTGTTGGCGCTAACATGCAAAACATAGATAAAGTACAAAATGGTCTCGACACGATCCTTGCAGATCAAAATTACGGTGGGTTACGGTATTCGGGGGCTGAGTGACAACCTCCCGTAGACTGCCTTTACCCACATGCATTCATATCCCATCCTCAGCTCTCCCACTGCACCAGATTCAGAATTTATTTTGTGAAACATCAGCAAAGCATGGCGCACGCGTATTGAAGAAATCGAAGAGCGTTTGGCTGAGCAACAGCGTCGTCTGCAGCCGTTTTACGAGGTGATAGCGCAAATTGCACGGTTTTTACTCAAATATTGTGGATGCGAATAAAAGTCGAAACATCGCAGGCCAAACGCAACGCCGAGGCGCAATATGAAATGAAAAATACCCAAGCCGAATCAATGTGCCGAAAACAAAGTTTTTACCCTATTATTCATGATCCTTCTCATTTTTTTCTGGGGCCTCGATCTTTGGGTTCGGAAGGGTCACACAAAACTTGTCGAATTTCGACGAACAATTCACAATTCTTGACTCTTCAATAACTGGCTTCGGGTCCGGTCTCTTCATAACACTTTTCACAAACTTCAACCAATCTTCTTTTTCTTTTTTCTTCGGTTTCTCCAGGCCCAACAACTTTTCAATTTCGCTCAAACTTTCTAAATCTCCCACACAAACGTTTCTCCATCTCGAAACATAATTGGCAGCTCACAAATAAAACCTTTCGTACATCCTTGGCCTTCAATCTGACCATAAAATTCACAACGCACCCCAAAATAGTGGGCCATACCGGGATCGTTTCGGCTTCGATTCATTTCAATTTTCATTACCTTCATAATTTTTTCGGCAATCTTTGGACTTCCTAACTCTTCATTGCCTTCGAACAGGCCATAACATTTTCTAAATTCATCTTCATAATCAGTCCAAACTCCTTCGCCGCAAACAATTTCAACTGCCACATCTTCATTTTCAAAAAAATTCTTCTATTTTCTTGGGACACCAACAGCAACGCGCTTGGCACGCGGAGCCACGAGATCGAAGGCAAACTACGCCAACACGAGCCCATTCCAGCGCAAAAAAAAAAAAAACCAAAAAAAACAAAAAACCTTCTTAAACACACCACCAAACTACCTCGCAGAGTCCGCCACTGCGAACCTGACACGTTCATGATACCGTACTTTATGAAAATCAGAATGATGTGTTGGTTGGCAATGCAATATCGGTTCGATATTGCTACTCCAGACAGCATGACAGATGACAACAACCAACAGCAAGAAAACGAAACAAAAAGAAAGGAACAAACCGATTTTGAGGGTGTCGCCACAGTCAACGCAATGTCACACCAAAACAACAAGCCAATGAAACTGAAAATTTTGACGAATATCACCGATTTTCGATTTTGTATTGATCTGAAAGTGAAAAAGACCAATGTAGCAGCGATTTAGCAAGGTGTGACCAACGAAAGAGTGATGATTTATTAATGGCTGAAGAGAAATTTGAGAAGATGGTGTTGTAGGCACTCAAACGCACTGCGCACGTTTCCGGCTTCGCAGTCTTCTCGAGGGCTAAAGTGCAACCGGTACTCTTTCATGCCGGGCGAAAACCGGCACTCTGCCTTGAAGAGTCTTTACTCTGCAGCAGCTGCTCACCATTTACATCAATACGTCTCGGGGTTGGAAGGTTGCGTTGCGCCGTGTGCACATGCAGTGACGTACAATGTACAGTACAGTGAGCAAATATCCGGAACCCATCCCATCACACACGCAGCAATATTTGGAGCACCGTTCCTTATTCTTGCTATTGTGCGTGTTTCTACCGCTCTTCAAACTGTTCTGTCATTCCACTTGAAGTAATAAATCCTTTGTCAAACCTTCGTCTGCAGTTGCCGTTGTCGTTTTGTGCCCTGCTGCCATTTGTGATTTGGATATCCAAAATCAGCAAGAAAGCCGACACTATGATGCGCAAGCAGAATGAGTATGAGCTTGCGTCGGACAACATGTGGATGTGGACAGGTTTGTCGTCTCCCGTATGCTCAACCTCATGCCTGAGCGGGCTTGAGCTATTCCGCGACTTTTCAAGCCCGGAAGTTGAGGCTCGACCTTTTCAGGCCCAGTGTTTCAGGCCCGGCCGATTCAGTTCCAGCATATATGACCCATTTATAGGCTTAGGCTCCAGCCGGGCCTGAATCGGCCGGGCCCGAACCTGTGCCCCGGGACTGAACCGTCGCACCCAAATAACTTGAGCGGTTCCACTTGTTAAGAGATACCGGTCAGGTGCTACCAACGTGCTTGCGAACAAAATTGTTTTCGCAACTACGTATACCAAAGCAATCGGTCAACGGTTGGCCGATTCGAAACTTGTTTGAATCAGTGTCTTGCGAAAAAATTAATTTAATGGATTTACTTTTAAGTTGTTTGTTAAAACAAATGCACCGAGTCCAGCACCAGGCACACATGTGATATTGATACTTGGATCAGCGCTTCTTATTCTTGTTATTGTGTGGCTTCCAACTGCTTTTCAAAACTGGAGATTTAAATTTGAAGTAAAAGTCGTTTGTCATGCCTTCGTTTGCATTTTCCGCAATCATTTCTGTTTGTGCGCTGCTGTCATTTGTGAATGGATTCGAAATTTGCGAGAAATCCGACGTTCTGGTGCTCAAGCAGAATGAGTATGAGCGCAATCACGCGCTAGCGCCTGACAATTTGTGGCTTTGGAGTGGTTAAAAATTGTTACGATGGCTCACTGTGTCATTGCAACTTACAAATACTTACATTTTTTCGTGCAGGTACTGGCCCCCTGGACCAGCACATCAACACAACAGCGAGTTATTCGGATTTTTTCGAAATCATCATGGGTGATGTTCAGTTTGACTGGCGGTGCACGAAAAGCAACCAGTTCTGCAAAACGTACTATAAATGTGATCAGAACGAAGACACTTGCGTGAAACATCAAGTGCGTATGGGTGGAGGCACAGTATACTTGTTCATTTCGGGTTTGTGGACAATGATACAAAATATGATTCAAAAAATTGTCCCCACTGTCTGCAAGTGAAAAAAATGAATAAGTTTTATTCCTCCTCATCAACACTTTGACAGTCATTCGCTGTGTCGAGCACTAATAAATTGCACCAGGCAATCAATCAACTAAGTCAATCAGTCAATCAGTCCATCATGTTTGATTCCATCAAACATTCGTTCATTCAACAAATCGATCAATCTACAAATCAATCATTCATTCCACCAATCATCAATGAACCAATCATTCATCGCCCCTCAATTCAGAGTATCAACATGAACCTTGCTCAAAAGCAATCGATTGGTTCACTGATCGACAGTCTGCAGGCGGTGGGTCATGCACCTCGAGGCTTGATCATCAACGGCGATCTGACGGCATTCGGTCACGAGGACGAATTCAGACAGTACGACTTTCGGAATTGTGGCATCGATTTGAAAAAGATGACAATAAATTGGGAAAATTTCGCAGTTTTTGTTCGTTCTGGCATGATCCGATCAAAGGAGTGCCCGTCTATCCGGGACTGGGCAACCACGACTATGTGAACAACGCCGACGATTGCCTCATGAATGAGGTAATTGCACTGACGAGTGCTGGTATTGTATGTTTTGGACAGTTGCTTTCTAACAACTTTAGTCATGCATTTCAAGTGCGCGCATCGCATGCTCAGCTACACATCGAATGTATCGATGCAGCGAGGTTTTAAATTCGACCGAAAGAATACAACGAACCAGATGCGATGGGGGAGTACGATGCCAGCCACACCTGTTCCATCCTATGAAGGTCGGTTTGTCTTTAAAAATTGTGTCTAACATTTGATTTCTAATTCCTATTTCATCATTTATTTCTTTTCAAATTCTGTTCAACGACCAATGTTCTGCAGGCAGTTTGTCCTACTCGTGGGACGAGTGTGGGTCGGGCGCTTCCAACTGTATCCACTTTGTTCAGCTGCACAACTACCCTGGCTACATGGCAGTGATCTTTCGAACTGGTATACATACACACACACACACACACACACACACACACACACACACACACACACACACACACACACACACACACACACACACACACACACACACACACACACACACACACACACACACACACACACACACACACACACACACACACACACACACACACACACACACACACACACACACACACACACACACACACACACACACACACACACACACACACACACACACACACACACACACACACACACACACACACACACACACACACACACACACACACACACACACACACACACACACACACACACACACACACACACACACACACACACACACACACACACACACACACACACACACACACACACACACACACACACACACACACACACACACACACACACACACACACACACACCGTTGTTGTTCATTGCTGGTTTTATAAAGCAAATTGCATGCGACATAAAATGTTTCAGGAGCGTTCCCACAATGGAATCTTGTATCGGCGTTTGAATGGCTAAAAGCGGATCTTGCCAGCACCAGTTACCCGGTAGTTATTTAAAATTAGATTTCTAGACGAAGAACATTTTCGCTGATTTATTTTTAGGTGGTCATAAATTTCCACGATTATGAAACAACAGAATTCAAGAATGAAACCAAGAAAGCCTTCCATGAACTGCTCGAAAACTCAGGTCCAACACTCCTTGATTTTAAAAGACAGCAGAACTGAGTAAAATTACATATTTATTATTGCCTCACTTTGAACATTTTGGTACCTGATAACTTTTTGTCTATTGCAGGTCGTCGTATTTTAGCCATGTTCTTTGCTCACATGCACCAGTATTCTGGCAACGTTGCGCTTGATCCGAAGGCCTGGTGTGTTAATGGAGAACCCGTTCAGTAAGACAATTAAAGTGCCCTATTTTCACTCCCAACATCAGAATTTAAACTATAGCCAATTGCAGATTGTTCTACAGCGGTTCAGTTCCGGGCAGCTGCTATCTTCTGGCACACTTTTCAAATCAAACCCTGAAGAAGATCTACATTCTCAACGTCATCGAACCCGGAAAGACTCAGGTAGGAATTCCAAACAGTTCCTAACAATTTTTCTAGTCTAAACTTCGTTTAAAGTACACGAGAATGCCAATGTATGTACAGTATGTATGTCAACCTGAGCGGAAAACATTCGAGCTTTGGAAACAAATTGATCTTTGCCTCACGAAACATTTGCTATACAATGCACTTCATGACCCAATCTAATAAGTACTTCAACTGTGTCACTATCATTTTTGTTTAAAATCTCAAGAATCCCAAATAACCACTTCCAATAATTCCAATATTTGGCATTCTCCGGCCTACCTTTTTTTTTACCATTTTTTAGGTGATCCCTGTCAGTATGTATCCGTTCTGTGATCCGTCCGGAATAGAATATGCCTAAAATGGTTTTTGCAACAAGAGAGCGAGAAAACTTTGCAGATCATTTTTATAACCGTTTGTTTTGACGTACAGTATATGTCAGCTTGGCGTTTGTTTTACTACGATCAGTGGTGTATATTGGTCGCACAACGACTATATGAGAATCCATCCCCCTATTTTTCCTGCATTGTCAAGGGGGATTTCTGACGATTTTTTCAAATTAAACCAGGTTTTGACAAGCAGTTCTTTTCGCTTTCTTTTCCCGCTTTATTTATCGGGAGTGATCACGTGTGTGTGTTGTATATCGATTTCACACATAAAGCATGTAATACGTGGCTACAGTAACCCGAATCCCGAACCATTTTGGTTGCGTAGAATTCAGGGTGAAACTTCTGCACACGTGTGTTTCTCATTCTTCTCGCTGATAAGAATGCAAAGTGCTTGTCAAAACCCGTGTGTGGACACTTGTTGAATGTATGACAAAAATAATAAATGTCATATTTGTCATAAATGTCACACGCATCAACAAGTGTATAGTCCATCCATCAGCTCATGACACTTTTTGTCAGGTGAAAAACTTGACAGGATCCAGAGCTGTTCCGGTTCCGGTCGGCCTACGAAAAAGAAACGAAAGAGAAATCGGTTTTTATTTTATTTTTGTACGCCATTTTCTCTGACATTGCCTTGCGGAGGAACAGTTTTTCATAACGGAACATGAACCTCCTAAACAAAAGTGTTATGAGCTGATGGACGGACTATACATAACAGCACGACTGTATTGTACGCTTGTTGACTGTATGACAAAAATGACGTCTATGACAAATAACGCTGCATTCAGCAATTGGGTGAATTATAACAGCCAAGCTGCACGAACATAACTTGGCGGAACGTGAAGAACAACCCAAAACATAGATGCGCTTTTGAAATGGACTTTCGACCTCAAGCTAGGACTAGGAGTTGGCGTACAACGTTGACGACGCGGAGATAGAATTCACACAAACGGAAACTAACTGACGCGAAACTGCCGTATCCTAATTGTGTTGAGGTCTCGTTTCAGGCTTTAAATTAGGCATGGACATGAGAAATGTGCACAGGTCTTCCTGGCTGGAGCCTAAGCCTGAATCGAAGACTGAGCCAAACGTTGAACGAAAGAGAAATCCAGAGTTGGATTCCGTTTATGTGAATTTTATCTCCCGTTACGTTGACGCCGCTTCCTTTGACTCGCATAAGAAGGATTATACACTTGTTGATTGCACAGACAGAACAAGTTTTTCATAAATGTCATACAGTCAACAAGTGTACAATACGGTATAATACGGTACAATACAGTACAAAACCTGGTTCAATTTGAAAAAAAATGCCAAATATTCGCCTTGTCAATGCAGGAAAATTAGGAGGATGGATTCTCATATAGTCATTGTGCGACTATATCAGCAGTGGTATCAATATCTGTGTATATCAGGTTCAAGCATGCATTTTTATACGAAAATTTGGAATGGCAGAATGATTTGTACATTTGTATACATATGCATATATCGCCTTCCGGATAAAATGCACAGTTAATGTTCCATAGCAATCGGTCAACGGTTGGAGAGCTTGTAAATTGGTTGCGTTTGAATCAGTTCTATGCCAAAATAATATTAATTCTTGATCGATTAATATTAATCACATTCGGCCATAATCTTTTCCCTCACCGATGTGAGATAGGCCCTTTGCACCCGATTAACAAACAAATGGGCAAACAATGTCCACACTGCAATGGCACGACATCGGTCATCGACTGTGGGTAGGCCGTGAGGGCACCGGGCTGCACCGAAATCACCCGATACGTACCTGCGTGGGGGGAAACCGTGACTTAATATATGCGATGACACTTCATGACATGTGCACAATATGGGCTAATTCTGTTGTCGTCGTATATCGACCAAGCGCTCTTTGTCCGCCTTTCCTAACACTTGTAACCAAACAAGGGCAACACAAGGAAGATGACGGCCAAAAAACGATACACGAAAACATTCCGTAAACACTTTGTCATTCAATTTAATGCATATTCTCATGTTTTTTATTGATAACACATTATGTACAGTACCAGCTGCAATTTTTGGCTGATTGGCGGCAAAGCCTGCCGCGCCTGCAGGCGCAGGCTCAATACAAAAGATAGCAGTGTGCAGCGCCTGCAGGCTTTGCAGGCTCAGTGCATAAGCGGTCGCATACGAGCCTGCCGCGCCTGCGCAGGCGCGGCAGGCGCGGTGGGTACACTGCTGCGCTTGCTTGTTTGTGTGACATTTAGGTTTCAACATTTTATGTCTTTCTGCGATATCTGTCCGCTTGTTTTTTTGTCCGTTCATCATGCCGGTTCGTACTGGATGTGGCATTTCAAATTGAGAAGCTAAAACAGAAAGTTCGTCAACTACAAACGATAAACCACGAACGAAATGGTCAGCGGATATCGTATTTTGTTCGCGAAACCATCAAAGAAATGCACGACCTCGGTTACAAAAAGCCAGGCGCAGAGGTGTACCCACCGCGCGTGCCCAGGCGCGTCAGGCTCGTATGCGACCGCTTATGCACTGAGCCTCCAACGCCTGCCGGCGCGCCACAGTGCTATCTTTTGTATCTGAGCCTGCGCCTGCAGGCGCGGCAGGCTTTGCCGCCAATCAGCCAAAAATTGCAGCTGGTTCTGTACTTGCCATGCACCATTCGCATGCCCTCCGTGAACAGCGTCCAATATTCGGCATCAAATTTCCCGATCGGTTGCATATGAGCGTGCAGCGCACCAACTTGTGCACAGAAACGCTCGAAAATCGACGACGATTGCGCAGAAGGTCGATGGCATGCCAGGCCACGTGGATCATTGAATTGGCCTGGGAAAAAATGCTTAGGCTTTAAGGCCTACAAAGAAACGCTGAAGGAAATCTCAAAATTCACACCTGACTCTCTATATTTGCAATAGTGCCGCCTCCGACCCTGCCTTGCTTTTGAATTTTGGATAAACGCACTTGCGTTGATGGTCGATTATGTGGTCGTAGATTTCGATACCTTGGGTTTTATTTTTCAAGACAGCAACACATTTACCAAGAAACTATCAAAAATCTAATACAGTGGCGCTTTAAGCAAAAATCTGTACTTATAGTGCGTATTTTTGAATAACGCAGTCGACCCTCTTTATGGTGACACTGTTGAACCATCTTCGTACGTTGTGGGGGGATACTTTTCAACATTAATTTTGATCCCCGATCTGCCGTTAACTTCAAACGGACGATTTTATAGGGGTAGAAAATGGGTGGTCCCGATTATGTCACCGGTAAGAAAGGGAGGATTTATCTGTAGTGCGAGTTTAGGAAATTCATGGGTCCGATCATGGCCCGACCGTGTCACCCAACAAAGAAGACCATAATTACTACCGATTCTGGTGCGCTGCGCCGCGTCTGTGGACCGTGTGCTCCCCAACAGCTCCATTTCAACATCATCCGGGGTACCAGTCAAACAGGGGCGGACCATGCAGACTGCCAAGCAGCATTTTCATAACCGCTGAGCTTTTGCTGGTCGAAATGGCCGGTTTGCGAATAATTTGACGAGGTTTACGACGAAGGCCCATCATGTGTACGCTCAGGCAGGTGCCCATTTCTCGGAATTAAACTAAATTTGCCTTCTAAATCAGTATAGTACACTTATAATTGATCTTTTCAAAGTTAGCTGTTCTTTTGGACCAGGAACTTTGTTTTTTCTGACATATTGGCTTTAGCGCGCGGAAATCAATCGTTTCTTTGGCAAATGTGTTTGCAGGTTGCAGTAATATGCGCTGCCTAAAATGGTGAAATAAAAATCCTTTGTAATCGGAAATCCGATTTACATTATGCTACCCACGCTTTGCGTACGGTTTGCCATCCGTTGCCTGCCGGTACAACTGGTTCTCACTGGTTGCGTGACAAGCATCTACAGTACCAGCTACAATTTTTGGCTGATTGGCGGCAGGGCCTGCCGGCTGCAGGCTTTGCATACACAGTACATTAAAGGTCCTGGTCAACAACCGTTCGACCGCGCTTGATCTTGGGTAGTATATATAAACAAAGTTTGGACATCGTGTTAGTCGACCCTAATCTGGCTAGCCGATTGGTTGTTTCCTGATGTTTCACGGCCACGTTGAAGTTTGGCAACTGGCGGAAAAAAAACCAAAAAATTTGAACGCTGAGGATTTTTTTATTGTGTAATTTTAAGCATGGTGGTGAAGAAGTTGTCAATACAAAAAAAATCATTGACTATCAAGTTCCTTGTTTGTGCTTCCCAGTTTTCAAAACCACACAGCTAACAGTTTACCACAACAGCGCAAGGCAGCCTTTCCAATGCGCACACACACAAAGCTGGCCAGCTGTGAAACATTGCTGTGTTATCGCTGTGCCGGCTGTGTATTGTCGTTGTGTGTGCGCTTTGAGAATGGCTGCCTTCCGCTTGTTGTGTTAAACATTGTGTGTGCTTTGTAGTATTTTGAAAACTGGGAAGCACAAAAAGGAACTTGATAATTAGAGGATTTTTATTTGTAATTGACAACTTATTTCATTTACCATAGATGCTTGTGAAAATTACACGAGTAGAAAATCCTAGCAAAAAATGACCAGGTTTCTGAAATCTTTTATTTTTTATTCAACAATGCGGACGTTTCAATAGCTATTGTGCATTGCGGTTTTTGTCACAATGTTGGAGGTTGCTGTCACTTTAGTATCAAACTTTGAAACAGCCTACCGTGTCACAGCAATGTTTCAAATTTTTTCGGTTTTTCTACCAGGTGAGACTTCAACGTGGCCGTGAAACATCAGGAAGCAAAAGCAACCGATCGGCTTGTCAGTATTAGGGTCGAGTAACATCAGATGATTGAAATGCTTTGTTTATATATTCTACCCCATAGATCAAGCGCGGTCGAAGGGTTGTTGACCAGCAGCTTTAAGCGGTCGCTTATGAGCCTGCCGCGCCTGCGCAAGCGCGGCAGGCGCGGTGACGCACTGCTGCGCTTGCTTGTTTTTGTGACATTTAGACTTCAACATTTCACGTCTTTCGGCAAAGATGCGGATTCTTTTGTTACAGTTTTATTGATGGTTTTTGCAAGGCGTTTGCTCTCTTCCATCGTAAACGTGGTAAAAATTGTTCGAAACAGCTGAAAAAACTCAATTAAAATCATATCACAAATCAAACAAAGCAGCTGTGCATCGGCCGCGCCTCAGAGCCTGCGCAGGGGCTGCAGGCGCGGCAGGCTGCTACCTTTTGTATTGAGCCTACGTCTCCAGGCGCGGCAGGCTCTGCCGCCAATCATCCAAAAATTGCAGCTGGTACTGTATACGTAAGAAGACACCCACGTTGCCGAAAGTGCATAAGCTGCTGCTTCTTATTGTCGCCGTTACTGAACACCGTCGTGCCTTTGTTATGGGTATGAAACGAAAGAAAAACGAATCACTTCAGCATATCGGTCATCAAACATATGCACGGTATGTACTTTTCGCATTTCTACAAAGTTTCATTTCTGTTGGTTGACAACCACAGAACGCATGCATGTCATTGATGGTACGGACTTCAAGAAGTCAAAAAACTAATGCTCTGAACCACATAAAATTTTATCACTCGACTTGCTGCGTTTCATTCGATGCAGCCGAATGGCTTCACATGTCTGATAGGCCTCAACACAGCCATTCAGTCCGATCATCATGGTGCGACAAATGAAGATCGACAAATGACGCCAGAGGACTCGCAATTGACGTTGGATCTGAAATTGAAACTGCTCGTCTTGATATTATAGGTTCACGCATATTTTCAGGCTCAACCTGCGACATGTAGTACCTTGATTGGCAGTTCGGCGAACGAACGGCAGACGGCGCGTTGCAGTGCGGATGCCAACAACTCCCAGTGACGTTGACGGAATCCTCGACACGCGAAACGGAAGTGCGCCACACCTGCGCTTCCAGTTATGCATTTTCGACAACAGTGGCAGACTGTGTATGTACATTACTCGCTTTATAGTGACGGACCATTGCCCCACAGCGAATTTGGACAGGTACGGTACCCACTAACCCCCAGGAGCCTCCTATGGGAACCGATAGTGCCACTGTATGGAGTACAGACTGTATTGGCTGGCACACACGTGTGATCAAGGTGCAGTACCAATAATTGACAAGCCTTCACACTTTAGTTTTGAATAATTGAACGACAACGCACCCAAGTCCACCAAATATCGATGCAAATTCTTCGGCTGATTCAGATGGTTGACCGTGTTGCTAATCGCCAGCATGAAATGACGTGCGTGCATGCTACAATCGAAATCAAACACCTAAGTTTGAAGATGTTGTTGTAAAATAAGCCTAAAAATTAGCCTTACAGAGGTACCTAAATTCAGGCATGTAACCGAATATACGACCATCGGTGTCCACACGTTGCCATTCCGTGGCTGCACCTCTGCAAGGGCGAATCTTGTCTGACAACAATTACTCGTGCGAGAAAACGTGCAAAAATTTTACACAAACTTGGCCAATTTGGGAAATAGGCGTTTGGCTTCGATCGGTTCGGAAGTGAAAAAGATTGAGAACACATCGGCAGCGATACGCATTTGTGTGGCCTGAGATTGGGAAATTAGTCAAAAACTATATAAAACACTAACATTAAAAACCTGCAAATATAATTTTCAACTTTTTTCCAAAAGAAAAATCATTTTACCTGATCATTCGGCCAGCTTTGTTTCAACAGCCGCATATCGTTCGGCGTCGGCTCCCAGTTGATCGGCTCGATATCAAACGGAATCGGTGGGATCGGCATCGTTGTCGGATAACTGGTCTGAATAGAGAAAGGCTTGTTGTTTTAGGTGTCACATGGCCCTCTGATGCATTCGCACTGACGATGACCTGGTGCACCGCTCGTCTCTGTGAAAACACAGGTCTAAACAGGCAGTCAAAAGCAGGCTGCATGCAATTCACATTGTTGTTGACTTTGGTCACATGACAAAATTCGACAGTGGGCAAAGCACAGAGTGGAAAGGAAACTATTCAAAATCAGAACTTTGCAGAACTTCTGCCAAGTTTTATTCTTGTGACTCTCAATCAGACATTCGTGAGAAGAGAGTGAGTGGGTGGTGTCACTTTTAAATCAAATTCTCTCAGTCAGAAGTTATGCCGGAATCTCAAGAAAGTAAACGTTGGGATCTGAGCGCACACAAAGTTCTGTCTGTAAGTCAGTCGCGGTCCCAGTTTTAAGATTTGCTGCGCGTAAATCAAATCAAAACAGTCAGACAGCCGGAAATAGGCATCTTCATCAGCATACAGACTGGATGAATGTCAACAAAACTGGGTTTTTAGGATTCCACATCAAATGGCGGGTGAACCAAGAAGCCAGTAAACACTTGCAACATCAAGGTCAACCCCAAAAATTTTTTTTTGAATTTTCAATCTTCAGAACCGGCGGCCATCGTTTTCTCCTGCACCAACAACGTAACAAACACCCACCCGAACAGCCAACAAACACATACCGATTGCGTCATGCCTCTGGCCAGCTTCATGCACGGATTGGTGACCAGCAAATGTGGGTGTCCGTCCACGGGTGTGACGTACATGCACGAGGTGGGGCGACGCATTGACGAGGGACGATGGTTATTGGGGGCAGTGGTGATCAAGGGGCCACCGCCACTGAAAACGGAAAACCAACACACTGGCTCAAAGCGTAAGAAAAATGAGATGGGTAAGAAATTAACTGGGAAGTTTACACATCACGCAGAAAACGCAGAACAACCCAGTGTGTGTGTGCCGTCAATCCATAATTATGGCAGTCCTGAACAAATCAGTTATACGACCTATGTACCTGAAGTCGGTGGCGAGTCAGAAGCCATCGTTCATTTTTTGACGACTGCTGTTGCACCAAATGCCTGACCCACTATATTGACGTTGACGACGCATAGTTGGAGCCTAAAACAAGGTTTTTTTTTGAAATTCGTTGAATTTTGGGAGTCAACAAGACCTTTTGTCAAACTCGCATGTGGCTGTTCGTAACATTTTTTTGAGTTTTCATAAAGGCCTAACTATACTTCGTTCTCTCGCGCAACACGAAACAAATTTTCCCACGCTGATTGGTTCTCACGCGCTCTCCAGCTAATTTGCGCGCGAGGATTGTTTTCGTCTTGCGTAAGAGAACGAAGTATAGTTAGGCCTTAAGATGCAGCCAGCGAATTGACATAAACTCCGAGGACTATGTGAAAATGTCAGGGTATCACTGATCATTAAAAGCGAATGCATGTACTGTATATGTACAGCCCAAGTCCACTAACCTGTTTCACGTTATTATTATTCGGCAACATCAGATGCTCCTCGGTGCACAATTCTGTCTCAAGCTGATCTTGGTGGTGCCTGTTCGCGGCCGGAATGTTGGTCGCGATGCAGCAGTCTGTACTTGACGGCCTCAGACAAGGACTTGTGTCCGGCACAGGTTGTGCGCCGGATTTGAATCGACGGAAAGTGCGACGAAAGTGCATCATATTTTTGTTTTTTTGCTAATGTCTACTAAAACCGTGTCGGTGTTCAGGAAGAATTCTGAAGCGACAAGGTTTAAATGAATTTTTAAACAAATTTTGAAGTGTACCCATATGGGCTTGCTTGAAAGAAGAAAATATCGGCATTATGAGCAGTCGGTTGCTCCAAACATGTGGGTGGCGCAATCCTTCACAAGTGCGCACAGTTTACTGCCACTGAGGACCACTGGCTAACGAAAAAATAACATAAAATTGCGAACATAAAATTTTACTCAAATCCCAATGCGTCTGTCTGTTTGAATCAGTTGGCGCGCTTCAAGGGCATAAGGGAGACTTTTTCATCAAACTCGCCTATTTATAGAATCCCATCAAATTGCTTGCAGTGTGTGATGGCAGGCAATACAAGTCGCATCCCCTGATGGCATAATGATGATGGTCTAATTTTAGTATTGCGCCCCAAAAACGTATGCATGACGTCACAAAAGAAAGAAAACAAGGCTAATTCGGGGAAAACTTCTGATTGCTTGTGTCCTGGCTCATTGGCGCCAGCTTTAAATTACATTGTTCTCCTATCGTTATGTGAGCAAAGTTTAAAAGTTGGGCAAAGAGAATATTTCCTGACAATCAAAGAACCAAAAAAACACTAGGTACCCAAGAAAGTTAGATGTGATTATCGCCCAGGAGATGAGCAAAAAGCAGGAGAACCGGAAAACTCAATAGAGTCCGCGCATGCAGCAGTGTCATTCAAAGAAAAACAACGGGCACTAATGTTTGCCTGTTGCTGTTTTACGAAAATAAATTGGCCGTGCTGACAAACCGAGTGCTCGATGGGAGCCTGCAATTCTAATTTTCCGGCAGCCGGCGTAAAATCAAAATTGTGAGCACCTCAAGTTTTTGTACGAGCTTTTGTTTGAAGGCAAGTCCAGGAGACACGAAAGCGCTCGCGTCTCTCTTTTTAACATGCACGCATGACTGCGCAAGCGATTGTCATAGTACAAGCATGTGAACGAGCCTTTCCCCCATCAAAGCGTGTACTTTTTGGGGAATGATTGACGCAACAAAGGGTCCTGGCTGAATGTTGGGCGTACTGCTTTTACTGAGTTTATCTTGATGATACGTTTTGGAACCCAAAGCTCTGGTCCAAATTGCGAGAGAGTCTGATTTAGCTAGCCATGGATTTTTTCTTTTGTGGCCAGAAAATAAGACAACTATGGGACGCAGCAAGCAAAAGAGCCCGGCCGTGCGGTCAAGTGCGATAGGAAATGAAATGAACTCACATGTACCACCACCACCACCAATCAGTTTGTGTTTCGCTCTCCTTTTTGTTCTTTTTTTCAACTACCGTAATTTAATGCATGCAAAGGTCATGAAGGTCGCTCTTTGACGTCAGCAGTGGAACACCTCAAAATTTCCTGTTTCAAGCTTGGCCAATTTTTTGGGTTTAGTTTGTCCCCAGGATAGCGAATTCATCGAGGACCCACACAAACAAAGCCAAACGAATTTTCACAGTAAAATTTCCAGTAGATTTATTGCTAAATGGAGCAGAACGGTCGCACGTGGCAGACAATCAGCAGCTGCAACCTCAATTTATCATCTGGCGAAAAAAATGACTGCATTTTGGCCGAATAAAATACATAGTTGGGTTCGAAAACTTTCAGATTTGAGGAGCCAATACGTATGTTACCCAGGGCCCTATGTATGAACATACGCCAAACATTTGCTCACTAATAGTACCAATGTCGGTATTAGTTCATGGTCCAACAACAATGTCCCAAAAAGAACCTCGAGTCTTTTATTATTTTCCCGTTGGTCTCTGTGGATTATACAAGAAAGTCAGCGAGCTTGTTTGGTCTCATGCGGTGACCGCGAGGTCTGATATTCGGGCATGCAGTGGGCGGGTGGTGTTACTATGTTTAGGAGAATGCCAAATAAGTCTCCTGGGGGGCTTATTTGAGACACAGTAGAAATTTCCGCAGCAGAGATTTCAGCAGAAAATAATAATTTCCCAAATAAGCTCCCGCTGCGTTAAGCATATGAAACATTGCTAAAAGTGACCAAATACTGGGGCTTATTCTTAAGTTTGTCGGAATATATTTTCCCAACCTATTCCGGATAAGCCCCCACGGGGGGCTTATATTTGGCATTCTCCGGTAGTATAGTATCGGTTAAGCACATTGTCGAAGAAAATTACATCGACTGTTGCATCATCCCCCGAGTGACTTCTGCATGCGGACCTGAACATCCGATGGGGTCCTTGCACGGAATGGTTGAATTCTTGTGCATGCTGTCCTTTTGGATAACTTTCAATAAGCCGCCCGTTACAGGTCGCACACAAGTCAGATTCATGCCTATTTGGGACTCCGATGTCAGAGCCAATTTGCGGCATCAAAAAACGTCATGTCATTGTTTTGCGAAAACACGCCGGTTTTTACTTGCGGCGCGCCAAAGCTTACGGAATCATTATACAGTGTCGAATCTTGGGTGCTGCGGGTGTGTTCAAGCACAGACCATACAAATTTGTGCTGGACCGGTTTTTGGAATCCTCAATATCTGCTGAACGTGCACATTGCTGTATGGCGACTCAATCGCAACGAGCTGCACGTCACTCAAACTTCGATTTGTGGTGATGGTCAGCCGAAAACAAATAGAAATTGATTCTGACTTTTCAACAGTAAACCTTGTCAATAAAGCGGCGGTCTCAGCGCTAAAGAAAGCACACGAGCGAAAAATGGTCTCCATGCGCAGTTCCACCCATGTAATAATATACATAGTTCCACGATATAACGAAACCACCGGAAGCTTCATGATGCGTGTTCATTCTGGGAAAGAAATGGAAGGTTGTTCAAAATCCAAAAGCACTTGCTACAAACATTTGAGGGTATGGGATTTTCTGACATTCCGTATAAAGTGTTAGACCAGAAAAATAAAACCTGGCCAAATTGAAACAGAAACGTGTATGGGACTAACGAGTATGCAAATTGAGCAGTGTTGAGCACTTTCCAGGCAGACTATGCTGAGACTACGCAGTGCGTTTTATTCTGGTTTTAACAAGTTGTGATATTATACATGATGCAGCTTCACATTTTTATTTGTGCGTGGCTTCTAGCGGTTGGGCAATGTGCTGTTGTTGCAGACGTTAAAGGTTTGCTAGCTCGGTGATGTTTCATAAAAGAACAATAACAGTCAGTCCTTTGGTTGTTTATTGATTCCAAACCAACAAACAGATGCATCAAGATCTACAGTGGTTTCCCAAGTTCCCGGCTTTAACTGACAGAAACCCAAAGAATCGTTCACAGGACTGGGTTTACGAGTCGTGATTGGTCCGCCGCTCAGAAGTTATTCAAGGTCCTTCTAATGCGTGGACCTCCCGGACCTCGGGGTCCCCCTGGACCACCAGGACCACGTGGGCCACCTGGTGGAAATTCTGCACATCATGAATGAAAGTGGGAGCGTTGAAAATTCACGTGATTGCTTTGCCATGAAATAGTTTAATTTGACGATGTTCCAGATTATAGCTAGTAAATGCATCTTTGTTAAGAGGACAGAATGTTTGCTGATTGAATTTCATATTTTGTGGACAATTTATGTATTTTGATTATTTTCCGTGTTTTGCTTGAAATAAATTTGATATTTACGTGAAAATATTAGATTAGTGGATTGCAATCACCTTTCACAAACTTAGATTCATGAACGCTCAAAAAATGTTTTTTTATCAGTTTTGCATCAACGACAATCTTTGTTAATAAAACCATTGCAATGCCCTAAACAATTACACAATTAATTGATTACTCAACACTGCTTCTTTATCTAATATTTGATTCCAATGACTGTTCTCACGGTTGAATTAGGTATATATCTGGTGTATAAAATGACGGGTCTCATCAACATCCCTCAGTTTGCCTCACTGTATACGCTTTCGCCTCATATTGATAT
>JASAMV010002268.1:0-59149 GCA_030248065.1 Rhynchonema sp. JSB1_4
GTTAGGCATACCCAATTCGTTCGTTTGATTGTTTATTGATTAGCCTCAATTGTATGGGTTAAAACCGATTATTAAGCTTGGGTGATGTTTCATACAATAATGCAATAAAGGAGAACACAGAGAAAGCATTAGTTTACTTAGGCGCGCGTGCGCAGCATAGTGCATGCTGACTGACTGCATCAGAGTGACCAGTCAGTCAGTCCAGGCGGGCGGTGTAATGTAGGTGTGTGCATGTGTGCGCGCAACGCTGTCGCGCGGCTGATACAATAATAATAATACAAGGCAATAAGATAAATATGTTTCTCACATTTCCTCTTCCCTTTAAACAATTAGTTGGAGGTGTAACTCGAAATAGAAAATGAGATGAAAATCATGATAAATGTGGGATATCATAAAGAACAATACATACAGACAGATATCATAAAATGTCATGGAAACACGAACCGGAAATTCATCAAACTTATCCTTTGTTTGTAGAAGAGCTTTACATAACAACATCCACCAGGCCTGCCCGGACCGAGCCAAAAATATCTCTATATCCGACGTTCGGGCCGGGCCGAGGTTTCCGGCCCGAACGGTTGGGCCGGGCCGACTTTCTGGAATATCGGGCCGGGCCGAAAAGGCCCGACATCATCGAATTTCAATAAAAAAATCGTGATTTTTTAGGTTAAATTTGCTAAAAATTCTCGCGATTCTGCAAATTAGTGCCGACTTCCATGATTATCAGGTATTTCTAAACCAGAAAACAGTAATTTTTGCACCGAAAAATTGCTTCAAAATATCATCAGAAAATGTCGGGCCGAAAAAATCGGGCCGGGCCGACTTTTTTACAAGTCGGGCCGGGCCGGACTTCCCGGCCCGAACTGTCGCGAGCCGGGCCGGACCGAGGTAACCCGGCCCGATTCCGACCTCTGATTGACACCTTTGCAATCAAACAAAACTAAAAACAAACCAGAGATCGCAATCGGGCCGGGCCGACCTCGGGCAGGGCCGGGCAGGACGGGGCCGCGATTTTGGGCTTTTGGCTCGGGCCGGACCGGGCCGGGTCGGAGATTTGGAGGGTCGGCCCGGGCCGGGCCGGGCGGCCGGGCATATCACCCTGGCCCGAAGCTTCTGAAGTGACTTATTTTGCTGAAAAAGCAACGAAAACAACACTAAAAACAAACCAGAGGTCGCAATCGGGCCGGCCGGGCAGTGCCGGGCCGCGATTTCGGGCTTTTGGCTCCGGAGATTTGGGGGCTCGGACCGGGCCGTGCCGGCCAAACCCGGCCCGATTGCGACCTCTGAAACAAACGAAACCTAAGCTTAGGTTTTCATGCTTAGGCTTTGTTTAGGCGTAAGCTTAGGCTTAGGCTATTACTGAATTGAACGAGGTTTAAACTTATAATCAACTCGCTGTTCTGACAAAAAACAAGGTCAAAAAGGAACAGAAAACACGCGGAAAGCAACGCACACGCACGCGCGCCAACAACAGCCAATCAGCAGCCAGCTCCGCAATGACGTCATGCAGCCAATCAGAACTCAGAACTGCTAATACGCCAAATCGCCGATTTCTCGCGATAGAAGTGATGTTTCAAAAAGCCATATAGATGCCGTCCGGCCCCATCACCAGACGAGTCGATTGATATATAACTTGCCTTACTTCGTTAAGTTTCCTAGGAGGAGATAACTAAAAACAAAAATGGCGCATTTCTTGGGAACGCGGACACCCCTCTTTCTCGGGTGTCTGGAAAACCACTTTCTGCTGCACCGATCGGGCTGATTTTTTCAGCGTTTTGTGTCGGCGGGTATACGACATTATCGCAATGATAAAATTAGCAAAAGCCCAACACACGCGCTCACGCCAGCACCCCCAATTATAACACTACAGGTATAGCAAAATTTCCGATAATCTGACCTGCTGATGTTTCAATCTGCTTTGCGAATTTTTTGCCCCACACAAACACTATTGAATACGTAAGCTATCTTGTGAATATGTCGCCAATGAGCTAATGCCAGGATGTCTTTTCTGTTTTGCTGTTGCTATATTCCGTGCTATACTGACGTATAGACCCTGATTCACCACAGATGCCTAAAATTACACAGCAGTAAAAGGGTGCTTCAAAAAGGCTTGATTTTTCGGAGTGTTTCGTTTATCATTTGTCACACCTGGCGTTTCGTGCAATGCTTTATATCTCGTTTAACAGAGAAACGTCTGTGTATAAAACGCTGAAAATATCTTAGATTGGATTACCTTCTGTCTTGCACAGGCCCGCCTCAAACTTTTTTCATTTTTTCTCCTCCTGTGAAAATATGTGGGCTCCGTGAAACATCACAAAGCAACGAGTTGAAAATCCATTCCCTAAATCTGGGTTTCTGATTCCTTGCCTTCATTTTCCAAAGAAATGGCTGCCAGCAAAGGCGGTCAACATTCAATTGTAGAGGCACTTTAACAAATAGAAAAGCGGCACGTATAGGCAATCCGCCAACTCATGGCACTCCATCAACACACACAGGCTGCACGCTACATTGCGACCCAATGAATGCGTCTATTCTCTGCAGTCATCCGTTGAAACATCCTCAAATTTTTCAACTGTGCAGAAAAGTGTTATGGCAAGCAGCAAATGAAAATCGTACAAATTAAAAAGGAGTCATCAAAGTATGACACGCACACAAACTGTACGCTTTGTTCAGAAAATGGCGTGTGCTGCTGCATGCACTGTGTGTATGAAAAGTGCCATGAACGGATGGATTGCCTATACATGTCCTTTTAGCGACAGTACTTGCGCATTTTTACTGCTATTTTTATGTTCAGGCAATATCAACAGGACTCTTATCCATGAGATTTACCAGCATTACGTAATTTCTCAAAAAGCGTTGTGAGGTACCAAGCTTGGTGATCTTTTCAGCCCCGTCTTGTTTGCAGTCTTGGGCTGGTTACTCCGAGCAACTTTCAATTGTTGGCTGAGGGCAGTGCATACAGACAGTTGCGTTGGGGAGACTTGACTGAACCGCATCGATCATCAACTTCAATAGCGGTCACATGTGTTGATAAAACCAGAGAGTAAAACCAGATAGTATCAGTATACCCTGCATTATGGTGAAATGATCGGGGGACACACCATTTTGTTCACCATATATATCGAATGTTCACTGGACTGGTCCGGGGACATCGTCGCGCGTTTTGACTTGGTCGCGCGTATTTTCAACTAGCTCGGGTTTAGGCTCAGGCTTAGGCTTAGGCTTGTGATTCGGCTTAGGCTTAGGCTTAGGCCTACGCTTCGGCCTAGGCTTAGGCTTAGGCTTCCAGCTTTCCCTAACAGCCGGATATGTTGTAATTCACATAACGCGTGACCATGTGACAAAGAGCTACGATGTCTCACAACCACTGGACTTTACCTCATGCTTTATGACCACCATTTAGCATTGGGCAAAAAAGTTTTTAGTAAAGGGATTTGTAAAAAAAGTTTGAAAAAATTTTTGGAGCGTACAAAATGCTCTAAAACGTCCAAAGATAGGTATTTTGGGGGTTATTTTTTGTCATCTTTCCTCAACGGTGGAAAAAAATGTTTATAAGAGCAACAATCATCAGTCCACATCAAGCACTGACTGTTGGATCGCACCGATATCACGTAAACACCCTTCATTTTTTTGCATTTTTCCGCGGTTTTGCGCGTTTTATAGGCATATTTGACCAAATTTCTCCAAATCTGAGACGTTCTGAAAAATTTCTTTTAAAATATTCTTAAAGTGAAAAAATTTCCAACCCTTTTTGCACAAATTACCGATTGTATTGAACGTGAATAATGCTGTTCGCAAGCCATAAGTACGAATAGCAAGGTTTCATGCTCTGAACAACAGACAAAACGCAAAATCGTGTCAATTTTTGCACTAGCTGATTCGTACCACAATGTATATGCTTATCTCATTTTCCCTTGGCTATCTGGCTCAATTTGTTAGTTGAATTTCTGGTGCTGGTGCCTCGTATTCTCATTCACTATAGAGAAAGACGTTTCAGTACTTAAATCACCATTCGGACGGCGAAGTCGTTGACTGTACAGAATGGAGAAACATTCACTACCTATAGAGTTATGCATAACAGTTCGGGACATGCCAAGTCATCACCATATGGGGAGATTCATCACTATAAGGCTGTTCACTGTAGAGAGGGAAAACCGTAATAACATGTAAAGCTGGCATATTCATTCAGCCACTTTTCGTTCAATCAACATATTCCAAGACAGCGCAAATTTCCGAACATTCACGTTCGCTCAACACACGTCATTATGTACGCTTGGTAAAAACAAAAGCTTGGGAACTTCGGAATATGGCATCTTCCCGAAAAAATGCGATGGAGAATTGACTGTGTTTAGGCACGTATAGAACAGCCGGCGTCTGCTTTGTGCGGCGAACTGTTTTTCGAAACTCGCCGACTTGGTTCCGAAATCTTTGAAGTTGGAGCGCCACTTCTTGACAAGAAACTTTGTCGTGAGAATATGAGCGGTCCGAAGGTCGGCATAAATATGAAGAAACTGCATGAACAGTTTCAGTTACAGTTGATTTATACGTAGTTTTCTGACCTTCAGCGACCGCGACCAAATCAAACAACATGCAACGAACAACGCTTCTGGCCGTTTTCGTGGCGGTAAGGCTTGATGGCAAAGCTTGTCAGCATTGAGTTCATTCCCCTTCGAGCTTGGGCTTGGGCCTAAATGTAGGTCCAAGCCAACTCCGAAACCTGCAGTTAATCCCAAAGCCGAGGACCAAGCGTGAAAGCACGTCTGCACCAAACTCCAGTTAGCCTAAATCTAAACCACTGGCGGAGGGACACGATTTCGAGAATAAGTGTAGCACTCAATATCTTACATATCTGGCACATATAAGGCTATAAAATGTTATTTCTCAGATCGCATTTGTGTCGATGGGCAGTGCGAATCAGCTGCAAAACATCGACCGTTGGTGGCACAGATTCATGCAGCCGGAGGAGATTCAATGTTCGATTCCAAAGTGTGAAAGTGGAGCGTATACTTCGATCACGAAGGAGGCCGTGCTCTGCGTCTGTGGGTGCGTATGCATTGGTGGCGATATAAAAATTTTTTTTAAAAAACCTAGCGTTTTCTTATTGCAGATATACTGTAGGTATTAAAAACTTTTCTGGAACTATAGACTGATGGCTGTAAACGTGCCTCTCATTCAGATGCATGGGACCGACGAACTTCTACAAGAACCTGTGCGTGCAGTTCGCCAACAGGTACAGTTAGAGGAAGGAGAAACGATGAGAAGGAGCTTTTAAAACGAAATAATCTGCGAAAATGAATGAAGAAGTGCTTTGTTCTTCGGTGTTAATTCTAAATTCGAACCCACACCGTAGGCTTATTGTCAATAAAACAAGCGTGTTTCTGCCAAACCACTGGCGCTGTGAGATTAGATTTGACTGTCGCCCTGTCCACAAAATCACGCTGCAGAAGACAACCTGTGGAGGCAAAGGGAAGAACAGCATCGCAATAACAAAGTTCATTCGCGCCAAACAACACTCATCAGCAGTGACACAAAGAACAAAACACGATAAAAATTCACAGCTGGTGGCACCACAAAATAAACCTGAATTGCAAAACCAGGCACAAGATTATCAAAAGAATCGCGATATAAATGTTTGTGCATATCACGAACTACAGTATAGTCCGTCCACCAGCTCATGGCACTTTGTGTTGCTGCTGGCCGACTTGTTTCCTTCCTCCACGTTCTAATGAAAGAGAAATTGAGTTTCCAAAAAAATGTTCTTGCTCCTGAATTGTTGTTTTTATGAAATCGACGTGTTTTATAGATTTTAATTTAATTTAATTTTAAATTTGATCGAATTCAATCGTTTTCGACACGTTTTATTCATTTTTTTAGTTTTTTTGCAAAATTGCTCACACTCAATTTCTCTTTCATTAGAACGTGGAGGAAGGGACCAAACCAGCCAGCAGCAACACAAAGTGCCATGAGCTGGTGGACGGACTATACTTTGATCAAGCCTCATAGAAACACACGTCGTCGTCATGAATATTGCCGAAATAGCACGTGCACACGCAACCATTTACTTGGAACTCGATTTGCTTGGAATTCTTGCGCTGAAATTAAATAAAAAAGTGCAGGAAAGATAAAAAAATTGCAGTTTCTTTATTGTGCCGAACCTGGCAAACAGCCACGTCACGATCGAACACTTTCGACAGAACATCAGCCAGACCCGACACGCCCAGCGCTGCGTAGGACACCGTCGGATTGGCACCACTGGGCTCTGAGGGGTATAAACCTTCACCACCATTTATACATGGTGCTATCGAAAAGTGTCTTGGTCCGTTTATTTTTGGTTCGAACGTTTCAGGCTACGTGCGCAGCCATAATCAACGCACACGTAGTATTTTACATGTATAATGTCACCGGCTCGAACCATTCAGTACCGGTTGTGACATAAAGACATGACGTGTCAGTGAAAATGTGACTAGCCCATCGGACACTAACGCTTGCGCTTTGAAAGGATGGTTAAAACGGCCACTCAGCTTTTAGAAACTGGCAAGCTGAGAGTCAAAATTAATCCACTCGCCTTCGCTTGACAAGATTGCCATCCTTTTTTGAAGTTTCACTAAACAAGATCTAGTGGACATCCTAAACATATCCTATCCCCCGATTGTGTCCCTCATGCGACACATTTCCGTCTCACAAGGGGGAGCGCCTCCAAACAGAACAATCAACACGCGTTTGGAAGATATACAGACCTTCGCCGACCGTCAACGGCAGTCGAAAATCGAACAACAACTTCAATTCTTTGCGTACAGCGTGCGGCGCGGCATCGAAGAACGTTTTGATTCCGTGTGCCCATTCTTCGAGCGTCAATGACACTTCGATACGATTGGCGGCTAGGATATGTGTTTTGTTTAAAATTTCAGTTTAAACTTGTACCAAAAAACTTTTTGATCTACGAAAAGCACCGAACCACAGCAGGGCACACTCAAACGCTGCATTCGATATTGTTTCTTCGCTTCACATACGCCCAGTTGACCCAGGATCTGAACGAATAAGAACGTTGGTCATTTCTAAATGAATTTGCGGTTAATTTTTTTCAAAAAATACACCTGTATAACTTCCAGGTACTGTTGGACTGACAGCTCATGCGCTGGCTCGGGTACCTATGCAAATAGAAATGTAAGCCGAATCTCGCTTAAGAAATCGATTTTTTACCAAATTATTGACAATAAACCATTTGAAACATCATCAGGCTCGGCAGTTTCACGTTCTTCAACACCGTGTGCAGATTTGAGACTTGGTGCAAGTCGAGTCTAAAGTTGCAACAAAATGATTAATCACTCCAGCCCTGATTTGAATACAAACTGCTGTGAAACATCACCGAATCAGGTTGCCGTGCTGCACTGAAAGCAAAAATTTGTTCAGTTGAGTCGAATCGGGTGGCGCTCCACGAATGGGTGATTTGAAACATTCAAGTGCCAGGGGTGGGCTGTCAATCTGTGAAACATTAGGCAAGAAAGTCGGTTTAACTGGAATCACTTGTAATGGGCATGGCATGATACTGATGAAGAGTCAATGTCACTTGGTTAAAACATCAGCAAGCCGGTCTTGTGTTGGATATTTAGCATCCACAGCGCTTTACATCTGCAGCCTAACAAGCTGATGTTTCAACAGAACTATACATCCAACAATGACCAACCAAAGTCTGCATTAGCGCATCGATCTGTTTCGCATCACAGTCATCAATACTGATCATGCACAGTCGCTGTGTGAACGAACCAATCAGCGAACAGTCGAACATCGGATGCAGACCTGCTGATGTTTCATTTACTGCGAAGGGTTGCCGCGTGACCATTGTGAATTTAGGACATTGCAGCTTTAGTGATGCCATTCATTCCGAGCAGCGTAATAGTTGTTTGGCTACTTCTGGGTCTGGAAACAACTTTTGCGCTGGTCGAAACAGGCAAAATCAGCAAATTTCAAAATACACAAATGTCACTTGACTCTGGAGCTGATCCGATGTCACCAGCAAGTTTGAAACCGAATCAAAACAGTACAAAATAAACAAGAGAACGCACGCACCACGCAGTTCCATCAGCAGACGCGCGTTGAGTGCTGCCGAGCACAGCGAAAACAGCGATGCACACAGTTCGGGTGTGTCTGTGTGATGTTTCAATTTGATGTTTCTGTTGGATCATAGTATTATTTAGTTTATTTCCTTGTTTATCAGGCCATCAGTCAACCGATAAGCATGACAACAAGAGTTGCCTTTATCGATATCAGTTTTGGCGATCAGTTCGATCAGTCGTGACTTGGTCACGTCAAGATTAATTTCGAGACTTTACTGACGACAAACTTAATTCGGCAAGCTTCAAGATTCTGTGTTTAGCTGTCTCGGAACTTCTTGGTGACTAAAGTTCGTAATCAACAACAATCATTACATCATCGGAACTTTCCTTATTTTTATCAAACATCACCCGATGAAATGACCGAACTTCCACCCACCAATTTTTGCGTGCATCTTCAATTCAATCAAATGCGACACGAATGGCAGACCGTCAGCGACCGACACGAACTCGACAAACGCACGACAATCGACATTGTGATTCGGTGGTGTCGGCACGCTCACCAGCTCGAACACTGACACTTCAGGGCAGCTGCCATGTTAGTCAAAAAATTAGCGGTGATTTTATTGATTTTGATTGCAAGTAGTGATCACGCACTTGTTTGATCGATACAGTTAGGACGCACAAGACTATAAAAAAAAAAAACTTTCACTCCACACACGCACCACAAAACCACACCCCCCCCCACCCACCCACCCCCCAAAATATCAATACTCATGTAGATTTTATAACATTTCGAGACTTTCGGATTAAGTGGGACAAATTATAATCATCTTCCATTCAAAAAGTGTCGTGACCAGGCGTACCGTACCTATTATTTGAACCTGACCAATCACCAAGTTTGACAGCGGCCAACTTCAATGCCTTTTGACAAATGCTTACGCTTTCAAAATCGGAATCACTTCGTCCCTGAATCGTTCCAGTCGCTGGTCAGGCATCGTTGTCTTCCCATCGTCACTGCATTGCCACAAACAAGCAATGACCAGCTGATTGCCATCGAATGATTTCAGAGGCTGCAAATCGAATTTTAGTTTGTAAATGAAAAAAATTGTTCTTCAAGAATAGGATAACCTTAATTTCGTTTGGTGACTTGTCAGTTTCATCATTTGCAATCACGAATTTTATAACACGAATTTGCGAGAGGTCAAGCTTGATAATTCCAGGTGCCTGCAACGATTTTTCAAGATAATGTTTAAAAATATCAAAGCCGTAATAATTGCGCGAACCTTGACTTTTTTCTTGTTTGCAACCTCATTCTTGGTCGATTCAGATTTCCACCATTTTAAATAGGCGAGTGCACACAAACCAGGCAGGATTACGGTCACGCCCGCAGCGACAAACACCAGATAATCGTGGTAAGACTCGGGTTTGAGATAGCGCTCCATCGTGTTTATGCAGCTGGGAACATTCATCGGTGTTAAACTTGGTAATTGGATTGTAATCGGTCTTGGACGCGTGTTACTGGCTATTTGGAAATTTAGCGGCAATTTTGACCAGGCGCTAACGCTCACTTCCAGGGCCGTTGCCATATATAAATGGAAGGTCAGTGGTGAACAATGCTAAAACGCATGTCAGATTCAAAGTGATCCACGCGCTTACCCAAAATCAACTGTACTCTTCTAATCACGAGAATTTCCAAGTCCAAACGCAGCACCAAACGACAGCGCTCAGGAGGAGGAAGACGAGATCAGATAAAGAACTGGCGAGTTTATGGCAATCGTCTGGTTCGTTCAGATAATGATCAAATCGTCAGAAAGCCGCAGATGCACGGGCATAAATCTGGAAACTTCAACGACAGTCTTTCTGACAAAAATTGTGAATTTTTGACAGTTGGGCTTTGGAGCGTCGACCATCGACTCACTTTCTCACAACACAATTTATGCGTGTTCACTCTATTTGAAATCTGCTAACTTCTATTCAGCTTCTTGATTAAAAATACCGACTTACCGTAATTTTCAGGCAATGAGTCACGAGCAGCAATTTGAATATTGAGCTTGTCGCCAGTTTTCGGTTAGCGAATTCTGATGATGATAATCTTTTTCAAGCAGCAAATTCGCAAAACGGTGCAAAAAGAATGAGAAGCAAGCCACCCAATCGAGTGGTCGTCTACACTCAACTTTCAAACGTCACTGGCAGTAAGTCGTGGGTTTCTTTTTTAGTTGTGGTTAGGCGGGATCGTTTTGCTGTGAACTGTGTTCAGATCTGGGGCAGTTTGTTTGTGTAATTTTTGGTGTGGATTGTTTTCATTCCGACATTCAAGTTCACATTACAAACCGATGATAAAATTTTATTTTTCTGGAAAAATCTCGAGTGACCAAGAAAATTTTAGAACGAGACGACATGTACCATAAAATAACGAGAAGGTGAACAAATGCAAAAAATGAAAGTATACCGTACCATATCACGGATGTATATGTATCTAAAATGCAGCTGGAGCTGAGATAGTACAATATGCACTAAAAAAACGTAAAATGTTGATAAAAAATTTGCACTGGACTAGAGACATTACATAAAATCGGGGCACCAACATCGTGGAAAGTGACGATTAGGCTGTGACAAGGAATTCAGTCACTGAAAGCCACTCTCAGGCTGGTAGCGACCTGGAAATCAAATGGGTATAGTTTACTGGTCTTTTGGGTTCAGTGCGCATCCGTGACGGAACAAGTGGCTTCAGCCCCGTTTCGCCTTGTTTTCACAAACTGGTGGCGGACCAGGGCATCGTCAGTTATGGCCATGGCATCCCGTTAGTCACGCAACCCGTTGCTGAGACGTGAAACAGGGTCTTTTATTGTGCTCCTGAAACATTAGCCCAGAGCCAGCCGAAGTTGGGCTCACAATTTGCAACCTCGTTTTTGGGGTCACGTGGCCATCTCTGGTGTATTCTCACTGACGATGACCCGGTGCTTCATCCGTCCGTGAAAACAGGTCGAAACGGGCAGCCAGCAAATATTTTACAACAGCATATCGTCGGTATCAGTAAAATAGACCACCCCAAATTTTTAAAAAAAGTTTATGTCGTTTGTTTTTGGGGTTTTTAAAAAGATAAAAAAATTTTTTTTTAAAAAAATAACCGAAAACCCCTTTCTTTTTTCTTTCTTAATTTAGTATTATTTTTTTTGGTTAGTGGATGTCGCGGATGGGAGCCCTTGTTTTTTCTTTTTTTTTTTTAGTTGGGTTTTTTTTTTTGTTTAATATTATATAAAAAAAAAAATAGTTTTTTATATCTTGAAACATGATTGATCGATTAACTGACCATCATTGGCAATGCCGCCCGTACAACTCAAACAGCAATACTTGCGCAGCCAGCTGGGTGGATAGAACGGGAAGATGCCGCGCACCATTAGTGGCTCGGTGCAGCCTTTGGACGCAGCTGCGAACTCCGGGCAACGATTGTTGGCGGGGATGGCGCCGTATTGGCTGTAGCGTGAGTTCATGGTGTTTGGTTGAATCTTGGTAACTAACTCACAGCCTAACAGAGCCTGCGCGAGCCTCATGCAACACTACAACTCCCTTCAAATATGAACGCAAACACACTGCGCTTGCGGTTAGACTTGGGCAAGGCAAATGTTACCTTTGCTTGTAACGGTATCTCGTGATGAAGCTGAAACACTGTCCAGCGTAAAAATTGCCATTGGGATACTCTTAGGCGTATGTAACTTACTCACGTGAGCCCAACTCAACGCTACTCCAACTCCATGGCAAAATATGGTCCGACTAAAGACAAAAATTGACTTGGCCAAGTGCCGTTGCATAGTCAATGCTTCGTGACGTGGCCTCGTGTTTGCCTTCAAATTTGCTGCGCTTCCCCATACTTATACGTCTTACCTGTAGATCATATCGATGCAGCCACTGAAGCCCTGCACCATCACAGTGCAGAACAACAACACGCACGCAATACGGCACCACGACAGCATGATGTGGCGAAAGTGATGTTTTGGCTGAAAAATATCATGAAGAGATATTCAACCACACTTTTGGATATTTGACATGACATGACTTGATGATACGGTGACACAAGTGTTCGGCCATTTTTACGACAGGCAAGTCACGCGTGCTGATCGGATCGGGTCGGAATGGATGTCGGAAAGTGATTTGACGATTTTAGTGGCATCGGAAGATCTCGAAATATCCTTAGTACAAAAAAGTCACGTGACCAAAGCCGGACCGAACAGTGCCTATCGAACCAATCATTATATTGGTGTCCGTTACCAATTCACCGAATGTGGCACGGTCTGGACAAGCATGGCTACCAACCTGAGCTTTCGTTTTTGAGAGCGAGGGCCGCACCAGATGGGGGACTGATCAGAGTCAAACTGGTAGGTACACGTTGAGACTAAAACGAAAACGAAAATGTTGTCGACTTTTGTGTCACTGAATGAGTATCTGGGTTGGTGAAGTGTTACGCTGTGTGTGTCGTGTGCGGAAACATACGGTAACAAGTTTTCCAAACATTACTCCTAATCTTTTTGTCCGTCCCGAGAAAAGAGCATTCTAAAAAACCACTCCTGGCGTGAAAGTATGCGCGCGAACTGCGGTTCGCAAAAAAGCCCGCCCGCGCTCAAAAACCGTTAATTTATGTGAGTACAATAAGTAATTCATAATAATGCGCACATACGCAAACGCATAAAATACGCACTTTTGAATTAAAATACCCTCCGTGTGTTCGTTCGTTTTGGGTTTGATTAATGAAGTCAACTGGAATAAGAACGCGAAAGAGAATGTTGCGAAAAAATTAGGTTATTATTAAAAGGTGCCGGTTGTTATCGCGCAGGAAAACGTCAATAAACTTGCAAATAAAGAAACAAATTATTCCCCAAAATTCTTCCGACTCGTTTGCTTCAGCTACAAGCCGAAAAAAGTTACCGAAAATTATTCGGACATTTAACCTAATACAGAACATATGCATGAGTTATCGCTTGCCAAGATAACTGTTCGTACAGCGCAAAAATGGTTTTCTTTTTCATGCAGAAATTCTGCTAATGGGGTCTTTTTTGGGACTACAAGTTTTTCGCCATACGGTGCAGAAGCATGTCCAACTTTGCTCACTACCAACTTCAGTTTCAAGTTTGAATTGTGTAGGAGTTGTGTTGCATTATGTACATGTAAATTAAAGTCATGACCTTGACAATGAGTGGATTTCACAAAGCAAAGTCACCTCAACGTCCAAGTACACTGTCAACCGCAACGTAAATGTATGAACCCTACGTGAAAAATGAGAAGGTCACTGTCAAGCTGAACATCAAGTTCAACGTCAACACTGTCTTCCAAAAACAGCTGCATTCGAGCGGGCACTGCTATCGTCTTGATTGTATTCCGCGACTTTTCAGGCCCGGAAGTTCAGGCCCGACCTTTTCAGGCCCAGTTTTTCAGGCCCGGCCGATTCAGGCCCAGCGTATTTGACCCATTTATAGGCTTAGGCGTAGGCGGTCCTGAATGGTCGAGCCTGAACCTGTGCCCCAAGGACTGAACCGTCGCACAATATCTTGATTGTACTAGTCATATTTATCGTGCTATTTATGATGAAAAGAAAACAACAAAACATCAGAAGATCGGAAGACATGGAGGTACAGCAGCCGCTGGCGGTGAAAAGATAAAAACATGCGTATTTTTTTATACACCTGCTTGCTGTCTGTAACATCCTGACCATCAATTCGTCCTCAAATTGTGATCGCGTTGAATTCTTCGGTGCACTTTTATGGCTTGCAAGCTTCTGTATTTCATTGGTCGCATAAACACAAGTTATTTAGTGACCGAAACGCACAAGATTAAGTTAAGAGTAATAGGTCACAAGACCAACTAACATCCACCACAAACGACTTGCTTTTTTACTAGTGCCTTTTCAAGTAACGGATGACCACAAGGGTACTTGGCGACCAACGCTATTATTTCCCATTTCGAATTGCACCCATAAACAGAAACTATAGACATCTCATAAACGTGTGATTTATGCATGGTGATAATAAATGGTATCAAGCAAGT
The DNA here is from genome assembly GCA_030248065.1 of Rhynchonema sp. JSB1_4. Taxonomy (NCBI): domain Eukaryota; kingdom Metazoa; phylum Nematoda; class Chromadorea; order Monhysterida; family Xyalidae; genus Rhynchonema; species Rhynchonema sp. JSB1_4. The sequence continues at coordinate 14,091 of JASAMV010002268.1, forward strand.
ACCGTAATATGACATCCACACGATTTCTTGGCAACCACCTACCGTACACATCGTCCGACTTTCAGCCTCTCAAGAAGCAGTTTGCTGTTTAGGTTAGAACATTGCTGACATTTCAATTTGAGTGTGAATATTCAAGCAATATTTAACCAACCAAAGTTTCTAATTTATTTTTCATGTCGTTGAGGTCCCTCAAACCCAAATTCTACAATATCCTTACACCCATTTGGTGAAATCAACAGCTCCTTGTGTGCTTCGTGCGCTTGGTTTGCCTCAATAAAAATGAGAACAATATAGCGATTGACAAATATACGAGCAAGTTGTTCTGCGGTTATTACACTGAAAAATATTGCTTATATGGCGAACCATTTGGGAAGCCAAAAAAGCTATCCCGAAGCTGAACAAATGGTGCTGAATAAAAGGTCAGGAAAAACAGATATCGTCTTCCGACAAAAGATACAGTCGACATCAACTTATTTCACCAGCGGCTTCTGTGATTCTCTTTGGTGCGTTGGAAGAAAAGCGAATAACCGAAGAATTTGGTTGAATCCAAGTGTCGAATAACCACCATTATCGAAACACAACATCAGAGAATTCGGATGCGAAGCTGACCTGAACCCACAGCACGGAGTGAACACACTGTCCAGTTGAGGATGTTACTCTCCATTATCCTGGTTTTCCTGTTGAAACTGGGCGCGGTTGTCGGCTGCGGTAAGCTTCAGTACTTATAGCAAGCTGACAAACGAAATAAGCATCAACGAATTCCCTTAATGCAGGCAACTATCAAGCGTTTGAGAACTCGTGTTTGAACGCCACTGGGGAAAGTCTGCAAAACGCGACAGTAATCAGCAGCACGTGCTATCATTACTACAAAGTCGGTCAGTTTGGTTTCGTAAAGAAGATATGCGTTTGCTTTTCTTGACCAATTAAAGATAAATGAAAAAACACAGGATTCAGCGCTCGACCAAACAGTGACTTTCAACAACCGAGTGCGCAAGCGATCTGCCAAACCGCACAGCCGGGACTGGGCAAAGGCGATCTCATTCGAGCTGACAATTGGAATCGTATCAAAATTGTGAACGCAGCTTTCGTGGTTAGTGAACGACGTCTATGTGACCGGACACCCCTCTACATGGGCAATGAATGAGCTTGCAACCTAATGTCAATACCAATACGTCGATGCCAAATGAGATGTAAACCACAGCATGTTTGCAGCCAAATTACTGGAACGCACACTACTGGACTAGCGGACAACAACTGTACGGGGGCGAATATGGCGAGCGGGATCCGCCGCGCGGCAACTGGTCAGCTGAGATCGTATAGTCCGTCCATCAGCCCATGGCACTTTTTTGTTTGGGGTAGGTTCAGGTTCCGTTATGAAGAATTGTTCCTCCGCAAGGCAATGTCAGAGAAAACGGCGCACAAAAATAAAATAAAAACCGATTTCTCTTTCTTTTCTTTTTCGTAAGCCAACCGGAACAGGAACAGCACTGGATCCTGTCAAGCTTTTCAGCTGACAAAAAGTGTCATGAGCTGATGGATGGACTATACCTGTTACTTTGTGTACGCCTGCTGTTGATGTTCGGTTGAAACAACTGAATGAAGTGATGCTGTGTGAAAAACTCAAACCAACCAGTATCCCATTGGCACTACGATCACGACTGCGGTTGGACTACGACTCGGCAAAGACAATTTTGGTTTAGGCTGCGTTTTGCGAGAGAGTTGCCCTGCAGTACAATTCTGAATCTGACAAGCGTGTGGTGCTGAGTGATGGTTCTCACTTCACAGTTCTCTCAATGCTGAGAACGAAAAATTGATCAAAATTGAAATTGTTCCCTTGAAACTTACGAATAACTCTCTTGTCGAGGTTAGTGCCGCGTGGCTCTTTTGTAAAAATGGAGATCCAAACAAATACCACTTTGCCAAACTGTGGCGCCAAATTGTGTGGCTTCCATTCAAAGTGTTGATGCTGCTAAATAATTTTCAATTCGAACCAAGCAGCTAAACATCCGTGTTGCTCAGGTACTGGTACAATGGCTCAAATCAACTACCGATACCCTTCGACATGTCCATGCCAACGTGGCGACGCTATGCGCCACAGAGCAGCTTCTCGGCCGTAGCAGGACGATGTGCAGCCATAAAGCATCGATACTGGCTGGAGGACGATCGTTGCTTTTACTCGAAGGAGCGGATCTGTCAATACTGTTAGTTCATTTTGGCTTTAATGTTGTTTGTCACAGTGTATAGGTTACCTAAAGTGAGTCTGCACAATGAATGCTTGATGGTGGATGTTTTCAGCAATTTTTTTTAGAAAATGAAGACCAGTGGTCAGAAAGCTGTTTAGGAACTTTTGCCTTGCGCGCGAAGAGCGACAACACATAGCCGGCCGGCAGGTTGATGCTTCAGCGGAGCAGAATGTTCGTGCGCGGGTGTTTAAAAAGGGCTGGCTTGCGCACGTTGTGTAAAACAGTGTAACCAATTGCCTTCGAATTTGATTGTCCCTGAGTGCGTTCCACAAAATAGGGCCACCCTGCAGCAGATTCAAAGTCATCGGTCGAGTGTCTGGCTGCACCAGCCGACGGCAATGCGTACATCAACGGCGTGTGCTACCTGTTGATCACAACCGACAATCAAGATTACCCCACGTCATCGAGACGGTGTCAGGTTGTGCACGGCACACTGGGTGCTGGGGAACTGATATACGCCGGCAATGAGACCCTACTGCGAGAGTTGTACGCAGTGATGGTAAGTACACTCAGCAGTCTTAGCGCATGATCTGTGCGGTGCAGTTTCAGTTCATGATGCCAGAATGCACTGGTGATTTGAGCTTCCTCAATGACATGACAACCCCGGTGCATCGCCATAAACCACAAATGCTCCCCCAAGTTTCACACTAGTTTCACTCAACAATTACATTGTTTATTTGGGGTTTATGGCGATCCGCTACTGGCGCTGTTGTCATTTACACGGTCCAGGGCACCATTGCAGTCTGCACTCCGTTCACTGATCACGTGCGCAGAAAGCTGAACGTTGTTCTTGATCCATCATCTTTTGTGCAAAGCGCCTCCAGTACACTTTCAAGACCAGTCTTCTACAGTATGATCAACAAGACCTTTATGCACAGTTGTAAAGTGATCGGTTGTCGATTACGGGCCGTTTGTGGCCTCGACAGCTTCCGACACCAAAAACCCCTCATTTACATACGTATGGTCGCATGCGTCGGCTATCGTGCCAACCAACCTGTTGTTTGTTTCTAGCCGTGGGGCACGAGCGAGCCGTGGTCGGCAGCGCACCAGACCGTCGGCCCGTATCCGTTAGACAACTGGTACTGGTATGATGGGGACGGACGACAAGCACCGATCCCGATTCATGTCGACACCATAAATGATCGATTTGTGCACTTCGACTCGGCCCGAGCACGATACGGAGTGCGAGATTGCGTGTACATGACGGAAATGAGTCTCATGAGTCATGTGTGCACAACACCAATGAGTCGCATGTGCGAATATTGTTAGTGTCCGTAGTTGTGCAGCTTCTCTAAGAGGCTTATTAGGCCATGGGCCTCCATTGGAAAAAAACGCATGTACTATTTCCACATAATTTCTTGGTTTATAATCCTATTATCAGTTGACACTTGTAGACTCGGGAAACTGGACCGACTGCTCAGCAGCAGTGGGCAATTCGAATTGGTTCAACGCAGACACGGGCATATGTTATGTTTTGCGATCGACTCCCCTGTCGCAACCAGAATCGAAGCAAGATTGTCAAGCGAATGCGGGCCCGCTTGGAAACGGAGAGCTCGTGTCATTCGTTGATCCGGACTTGTACCGATTGATCTACAACAACATTGTGAGAAAAAGCACTTACACTGTATGTACATTGTTTTGTATAGCAGATTTTCACTCTGCCACTTTGTGTGATCGGGTTTCCTCTTTTTGCGATTGAAAACTCATGGAGGGGGTGTCGAAGGTTGAACTGTGTTTGTTTGCAGAACGTTGGAGCGAACAACACCTGGACAGCAGGCGAGCAGTTGGACACATCGGATGAGGCTGAGCCGCTTGCTGGATTCTTCTGGTTTGTTGAAACTATTGATAAAAGTGAAAAGCAGAAACCTCGCCAAAAAGCTGAAACTGTGATAGGCACTTGATCATACTGAGCCCGCAGACAGTCTGTTTGGACAAATTTTTGCCTGGAACCTCGTTTCTTTGCGACAGTGGAGCGTTGGGTCACCAATTTTTTGCCAGCGTAAAAGCTGTTACCACATTACCAACGGACCAGCTTTTGGCTGGTGGAAATGCGTGAATCAGTACCGTGACAAAACACGATCCAGACAAAAATGTTGCACATTATCTACTACAAGCCCAAAGTAGCCAATCCAAATTGGTCAGGTACGACAATGTGTCCCGTTCGGCTGTTCCATTTGACAATGATGTTCGCTGGCAGTTGCGTTCGCCTGACTCACTGGACGTGTGCGCTGCGTACGATAATAATGGATTGATTGCTGACGATTGCACGCTCTGGCTGGATTTCATTTGCGAATTTCACGGTGAGCTTTAAAAGGCCCTGTTCTGTGGTCGTAATACTAGACAGTGTATAGTACGTACGGTCTTAGTTTAGTGAAACGCGTTCGGTCCCAAACCCGCCTTTTATCTTCCAATTTCCACCATCCTGTACAAATTACAGAATTTTTTTGTGGCATCCAAATGTGCTTGGTCCCGATGGTTTCACTAAACAGGGTTGACTGTACTATCAAAATATGCACTTGGTCAAACTCATCAAAACAAGCGGAATGCAACAGCACAGCACACTTTCAGTTCCCAGTCCGGTTTACACGTCCGATCTGAACAATGCCAAGAAAGGAGTGCACTTCAAAAAGCGCGCATCAGGACAGAAACCAATGATTGATCCAACTGTGGTCATTCTGAACAATATCAAAAATGAGATATTGTGCGGTAAGCGTTGTTATCTTTTTCGACGAATGAAGTTTGCATTTAACGAAATTACTAATTTCTTCATCATTCACTTGCGCAGCGCATCATTGTGTCTCCAACGACGCCTGGTGTGAATCGTTTGGGTACAGCGATCAGACCAAGGAATGTGTGTTGACGTGTCATGAATACACTCGATTGACGGTGCAACCGAGTGACTCGTTCAACATTTGGGACTACATGGGGCACAACCCAGAACTGAAATTTGCAGTGTAGAGAACGGGCCTGAAAGTTGCACAATCAAACGGAATATACGACACGAGTGTTGACCAAAATAGGAAAGAGTTGTGGAGGCTTTTTTTACGCGCCTGAATTTCTTTGAAAGTTGTATACCGTTAACATTTCCTAGATTTATAGGTTCTTGGGTTTCTTTTTGGCTTCTTGAACTGCATATCATTTACCTTGAACAGTTACAAAGGACCGTGTCTTGGCAACCTGTCCGTTGGAGCATTATATATTTTTTAAACCTACTGTATGTAGAAGCCATGGGCTTCTATTTTTTCAGCCGTGGTTTTAGGGGGGAGGCTTCTGTTGGAAGTACCAAGCTTCTGTAGGCTTCTGTTTTTTCCAGGCGGGTTTGAGAAAAAATAATCTCGCTGTTTTACGTGACAAGCGGGTTAAAATCTGAAAAATACTGCAAGCAAGAGTGTTTAGTGACCAACAAATGTTCTAAAACAGTGTTCCAAAATTGCTACCAGTGAACATAAATATAAAACCATAAAAGCGAGCATTAGGAGTGAAATATGAGCGTGCTTTTAAAAAAGGACACCTAAAAAGTTGGGTGCGGCAGGAGGGGGCTTCTATGTAATGTATGTATATTTTTGAGCCACAGTCTGTGATGGGGCTTCTGTTAGAGGAAATACGGTAGGGGTGTTTTGGATGATGATACAAGATAGTGTCCTTTTGTCAAGTTCACCAGCGTTAATATTGATATCCTATGAATTTTAAATCCTTTAAGTTTGGTATCCCACTCTATGTGAAATTCAATTTTTGAACTCTCGAATTTTTGAACTTTTAAATTTTTGGGTTGATAATGGGTCAAATTCTCAAACGCAAGCAAAACACGCATGGCAAATAGCGTTGGCACGATGTTTCTGGCTTTAATGTGCTTTGTGTTTTGGGCTATTGATTATTATGATGGTCATGGTCAACTCAGACTGCCAATACAGTTGTCAACTCAAGCAGCCCCTGCCCTGAGTGAGCGCAAGAAATAATACGTGACATTCGGCGTGAATTGACTACCTGAGTTGACGATTTGAATATAAGCCTTGTTCTGTGCTTGCGCTTTTGGTTACAATAATTCTCATGTCAGTCTCTTTTGTCAGTCCGTCGATTTTTATAGGCCGCATTCACAATGCAGCGGATTAGCGGGTTAGCGGATTAGCGGATTAGCGGGTTGCGGATTAGCGGGCCCGCTTTCCCCCGCCCTTTTTCGCACACAAAAAAAAAAAAAAAAAGGGAAGGGGGGGGGAGGGAAAGGCGCACCCCCCCACCCCCCTTCGCTGTGAATGCGGCCTAAACACCACAGCATAGGAAAACAAAAAGAGAAAAAAACTGATATCGACAGACTGACATGAGCACGATCCTATCTTCAACACTGTAGGACATTGCTAAAGAAAATTTACATATAAAATACACAGAACTTGTTGCAAATATTTTGTTTAGGTGATTTATAGATGTTTTAGGAAGTTTGTGTGCAAAGTGCAATGGGCATGATTTAATTATTTACTGTGCCTTGCTTAACTTAATCGTTCATATTTTATTTGTACACTGTTTTGATTGTGCGCCATTGTTTTGTAATGACAACAACACTGTTCACAAATTTCGTAGCTTTTACACTGGATAAGTACCATAATATTATTTAAAAGTTACCACACGCTTGTGTTTAGTCAGTCAGTCAATAGTCACTTCAATGCGATCACCAGTCCTTGAGATTGCCAATGAAACATTCCTTGAGTTTATCCTCCACCGTTTTCTTCGCAATACCATGCATGTTGACTTCCCTGAATCCACGCGTAACGTCTTTGCCAGCACGAAGCAGGAGCACTTGACCACCAGGGTGCTTGTCCAGATATGAGGTCATGTCATACACCTGTAAACGGAAAACGGCCCGAAATGCTGTTTATGTTATTCGATTTCTCATTACTGGTCAAACAGTGGCAAAACTCTTGCGCGGCTGACATGAACACTGACTGATCCACCAGTTGGCAAAGGTGACGACTTTTCTGAGCAAGAACCCCATGTAGGGAACCTTACTATACTGTATTACAATCCCGGTTGGAATGAACAGCTGATGGAACACAGAGCAAACGACACAACCGCCGAAAACAGACACCGACTAATCCAAACTCGTTCAAGCAAACCCTAATTTCTGTTATCAGCCTTCTCTTCTGAATTTTGTGTACCGCAAAGCGATACAGGAGTATCTTGACGTTTTAATACTTGGTTTTCTTATTTCTAAGGCCAACGTGTTCAAGCGAAAGGTCTGGGAACAGAACGCGAACACAAGTGCACGTGCGGGAATGACTTTTTGTGATTAAACAATCCAACCTTACGATCGAGTATAATCCATAAATCCTTCTTGGTATTGTGTTTCTGCACTTCGGCACTGGTGAATGTTTTGACTTGATGTTTCGGTTGATCAGTTGATGTTTTTGAGCATGAACTTTCTTCATTGTCATTGCTGATATTCCTCTTGAACATTTCCTAGCAATAAAGTATGCGAAAAAATTATTCTACTAAAATAATTCAGATTTATCTATCAGTGTTGTTTCAAACTGTCCAAGACACTGAGCTCAGAAAACCTCTCACTGCACGAAGCGCACACATGCACAAGCTGACTTGATTACCACGGACTAGAGCGAATGTTGTGTATGATAAGGTAATTAGACGTTGGAGGGTACCGTAAGGCAACGCTTGCTTGCGTATAGCTGTGGCCAGGCTTCATGTTTCATCATAGATGAGTGCTAATGTGTAATGCTAGTTTCAAGTGAGTCAGGACTCAAACCATGACATCTGGGACAGAAATTGTGTCGCGTGCAACAGGTTCTCTTGTGTGTTTTAGCCTTGTCGCGTGGCACATTGACGAAGTAATCGTGCCCTAGTCATTTTTAGACACCATAGGGCTTTGTTGAGATCAGAAACCATTCCCGAAATACAGGCAGCATGCTCGTTCAAGTTTTGTAACATATGTATAGGTATGTCGTCCAATCAAAGCTGTGCCTGTGGATTGGCATGGCACTGTGATACTCGACACTTGTACCTAAGTATATATCGGCCAGCACACGATGTATAGCCTAGGCTCATGGTGCTTATCACCCGCTGCTTTGGCTATATGCAGGGTTGGATTAAAAAATTTTGTTATTATCGACCTTTCTTAAAAAACTTTTTAAATTTTTTCAGAAAGCACTTTTTTTATTCCGGGCAAACAAAAATGGTTTCTTGAACAATCAAACAGCTGAAATCATGTTAGTTGTTTTGAGAGACACAAAAGAGAACTTTTCTACTGACTTGCATGTTTCACGTTGATTAGCGGCGATCGCCCCTTCGGTCAAGACTCCTGATATGTACTGATATGATAACAGGGAAGGCGGGCCTTCTGTTTGTGTTTGAAGAGAGATAAAGACGTGCATATACGTGACGGTTGTTGGGATTTTGAAGAGCTGAGTCCATCACAACACTATTTCAAACTGAAAAAGAGCCGCAGGCGATTTTTTTGAGAATCATCAGCAATAAACGCATAAAACATACTTTTTTACCTTTAGAAAAGTGTGCAAATAACGAAAAAAAGTGTAAAAGATAAAACAGTGGACCTTCTTTTTAAAAATTTAAAATAAAAAGTAGCCAACGTTTTTTTAAAAAGAAACTTTGCTTTTTTTAACCCAATCCAGCCGTGGTGGTACTTACACGCTAAGCATCGGCATGAATTAATGATATCAAAATCGATAAATCTCGACTTCTGGCACACAAAAATTATTGTATTTTTTTAGTTTTATAACGCATTGAACCAAGTGGATACGTGAAATTTGACTGCAGTGCTATAACACGGATGAACAACGAAGCCACACCGTGTCAAGTTTTCTGGGGCCAGTACCATCAAACAACAATCTTGGGTATCCAGTTGTCCCCAATAAGCCACCAGCAGTTTCAAGTGGTGGTAATAAATATCATGTTCGGGCCGGGGGATGCGCCACACACAGTGGTAAGGCCCGACCACAAAGTGTTATAAATTGGAAATGGGCTCATTTTTTGGCACGCCTGGGATGCATGTTCGCATGCACTCATGCTGGGATGTTTTGGCATTCAAAAACGCATGGCACCACCAAGAGCGACACTTGTGGTTTCCGTCTTTTTTTAAAGTGCACTTCTGCGGGTACATTTCGTAAAATGGATACCACCGAAATAATGATTCCATGGTGTACCCAGGAATGGCAACCGTATGAAGTTTTTGGTTTATGCTATGCTCAAAAACTTGCTCATAAATTTTTTGTCGCCGCATATTTGCGCCGTTGGGCTGGGACTCGTATGAGAATGAAATAATGCCATTCAAACCGGTCTGCGCTCAAGCCGATAGTTGAGCATCACGCCTGATCTTTATCGTTAATCTGGATGTCCAGTAGTGTGTGTATTCAAGAGAAAATGAGCCGAAAAATGCGGTATGGAGACCACCATTTTTCGCACTACATATATCTGTGACTGTTTCATGCGTTTGGCCCAAAAGGTTTGCAAACATGCGCAGGTTATGCAGAAGAAATGCACCATTCCACAAACAATGTTGCGTTACCGTACCGGTTGCGGACGCACAAACCAATCAGTTTCGTACCCAAAATTCAATTTATTGCTCAATCACGTACTCATACATACTGGTTGTCATGCTATCATCACTGTTACAGTGTAACTGAATGTTTGGTTACAAACATAGAATCGGCACAATTTCCATCCAAGGCACGTAGTGGCGTAGGCATACCTTCAGGTGCCTCTTTTAGCTCATGTCCTGTGTGAAGGCACAGGCACTTGTTCAGGGTACGCAACAGATTTCAAGCATTTTGAAGGAAGAGCCCAATTTTCGCTCAAACTTACTATAAACGTGTGCGGGCTGCTGAATCCAAGATGTCGTCGTTTCGAATGTTAGCACAATGAAGGTTTGGGCGTTAGTGTTGTACCGAAATTAGGCTGACGATCTATAAGTTTGTTAGCGACTGACATAAACTTGGGAAAAGCTTTTGGCCCTGTGCAGATCTAGCCATACGTTTGCCTAATTTGATACAACACAAACAAATCCAACATGCCTCCATGGTGAGGGTTCTGTGCGGGTTGTTATAATGTAATCACTTTGTGAGCAACTGTGAACTGGCATGTCCTGTAAGCTTATGGGTTGGCTCATGATGTACTCAAAAGCCAAAACGAAAAAAACCCTTCTCTCACACTCTATCCTTGCATATGTACTGTACATAGCGTTAGCTGGTATGCTTGGTGACTTTTATTTTTTGAGTACCGGGCTTGCCCAATAACTTGAAGACGGCCAACCAACACAGTGAGGGCCGAAAGTGGGATGTTTGCAATGGACTTAGGCTCGATTCACGCTCAGACTTAAATTTCAGGCCTGAGATCACTAAGGGTCTAGGAACCAGCTGTACCCAAAAATCGGCCCCATCCGTTCCCCAGAGTGGACATCCGGCATGTCTGTCGCTCACTTACACACCCATCCACCAACATACGGCTGTTTGTCATGCCAAATTCGCACAATTTCATTTCTTGTGCTAAGCTTACCGTTTTTTGTTGTGTCACATCGAAACATGGACCGGTTTTTTTTGCTTGGTGTTGTTTAAGTGCATGGGTTCCCGACTTTCATGTTTTACACTCACAATTCTGAACATATTTTGCTTTGTCGAAATAGTTCTATTTTTTCAGGTCTTTTATTATCCAACCGTGAGTTAATTCCATTGAACAAGCTGTATTTTAAAAAAACGCAAGTCTGTTACTTTTGTTGCCTCTCAATAAACGTCCACTTCACAAACACCCATGAAGTCAGAAAGCATGAGAAATAGGTTCAATCGCGCACCCATCTGAGAGTCAAGAACGCGCATAAAAACCGTCGAAACAAGTTGTTTGTCTCAAAAGTTTTTGACATTTGCTTTGTGATACGATTTACGAAGAAGACGGGCTTGATTCTATCTAGCCAGTGAACCATAAAATAGAAAACAAATTCTATTTTTGTTTCCAGCCGTAGGTACAGTACAACACAGTCACTTTGTTGGTCCACGTCAACAAATAAATACTACAGTAATTTCTATCTGACTGACAGTTTTGGGTAAACAAATTCGAGAATTAGCCGGGGCTTTATGCTCTAAATTGTGAGATCTAAAACTGCATTGGATTAGCAGCTGTGATATACTCATGTAAATGGATTTTAGGTACCACAACAATTGCAGAGTGCATCAATACGACATGCTTATGGTTATTGCACCCAATAAACCAAATTCTTCAAGCAATAGAAATCGTAAATGACACAAAGGAGCCTTCTGTTCAAACAAAGCAATTTGCCGCCCATCGCAGGCATAGTCACATTTGCGGCATCACTTTTATTAGTCGTTTGGTCATGGGAAGCACACCTTCAAGTTAAAGGGAACGCGCATCTATAATCAGGGCACTGTTACGTACTGGAAAAGCTCGTCTTCAATGGTGGTTTAGGTTAGGCCTGTACAAGTGCGCTTTTACGCTTCTGCTATCGTGCAATCTATATGTATGTTCATTTCTTCGTTGTGGCAGAAAGCATCTGACCCCCTCCCATCCGCCACAATCTACACACAGACACAACAGTACCTGAAGTTGTGTGTACCATGCTTTCAGAAATGCAAAGAAATTTTTGAGGAGCTTAGCATTGTTCCTTGTGGCGCAGTTATTTTACACTATTATTTTGCAAAGTTGGGGGTGCGTTTTTGGTCAATATTCCGTGAAAAAGTTACTGTGAAACCTATACTGAAATCGGTTCTCTGTCTTGAGGTCGAACTTCAGTACTTCATTTCGGCGTACTATGTATGCCCATTTTGACATTTTACGTTAAAGTTCACATGGTTCATTTGCAATGCAAGTCTTCAGGCGTTTGAAACTGTGGCGCAGAGCGGCACACACAGCTCCGTTCAGACGCTAAAAGTTACAATTAATAATTGAGTGACCCTGCAATCCATTACGTGATAAACAGACTTCGTTTTGTAAGACACAAAATCGATGCATTGTGAGGCAACCAGGAGACCTGACATGCCGTGTTTCGTGCACAACGGACTTACGGTATTCATGTATACTTCCTTTCAGAAACGTTCACCCCGAAACGGAAACTGCTGCGCCCATACTCGCTTACAGCGGCGGAATGTTTGTGCATACTTTGTAAGCTGCGCACTCGCCACTTCCGTTTGAGTTAAAAATCTCATCGATACGTAATAAATCTAAAATTAAATTAACGACTTCCAATGGTTGCTGACCACTACTGTCTACCTGAAAGTATGCCCTGAAGAAACTACCGTATTTTGGAATCAGGAACTAAGATCAAGGACAAACGCTGCTCTAATGGAATGTCACATAACCAATCCCCACATTCTCGCAACTATCGCGATTGTGATTGCCTCGCTGGGCCGATTCGGTGCTGCATTATTGAATGTTGAATCACTGTCGCAATCGGGAATGCAGAGATTGCCAGGCGAACATGTGAGTGGAATTTGATGAAGATAATCTTTCGTTTACAGCCGCTTTTCGTTAAAGACGTCCATGTTACTGTTATCATGCCAATTTTGTAGACTGAAAGTCTGCAGGCGGCAACCTGTGCGCCAGCCCAAAGCAGCGTACATATCTGTTTTAGCGAGGTGCAGACGTGTGCTATGGGGTCACATGTCTAGTCTGAGCTGTCTGCATACCAGTGTGAGTCAACAATTGGCACACGTTTCATTTTCACTAGTTAGCTCGATTTTTGGAAACTTGGGAGAGTCGTCACTGGGCGGCCAGTTGGACAAAGTCGATCGTGTATGGAGAGGGGTGAACAGGCAATCATCGATCATGGGGACAGCCAGTTGAAGCTGTAATCAAAACAGGAACGCAAAGTACAAACTAAAAATCCTTGATGAACATAAAATTACTTGTTCCAATTGGGACTCGAACCGAGGTCCTTTTGCTAAGCGGGAGACTGTTCAACCAGCTGAGCTATCCGAGTTGCATATCTTGGACATCCAGTTTATTCTTCAGTACTTGAGCAGTAAGATCTGCTCCCAACATCATTTTTGGCGTCTTGTTGCCACCAATCGAGCAGTTCCACTGAAGATGTCTTGGACCACCGCACGTCTGTAAAAGAAATGAATATGGCGAAACTCATACAGCTCTCAGCTCACCTGTTCCCGAAAACATAACTTTGAATAATTTTCAGCCCCGGCACTGCGAGGTTGCCGAAGTTGCAAAATGTTTCAAGAACGCGTTTCTCGAAGTTCGACCCCTGATCGAGGGCAATACGAAGACACCAAGGGATTGTCAGAATTACGCCACCTACATTTATTGCTTCGAGATGAGCTACGCGTGCAGCGAGGTGGCGTTGGCCGAAATTGCTGCAAGGGAATACCACACCATGAAAGGTTGGCCCTACAGAGTAAACATTTTGCAGCATTTTCGTTATTTCTAGAGATCGATCACCAAGTTTGGTACCGACTTTAAATATCAAATTACTACTAGAAAAATGTTGATAAGTCAATATTTTTACGAATGACGGTGATCAAAAAGTGACCTGTCATTATTTTCTAAAATTTGGAAATAAAACATATAGAGCTGCACGCGACTAGCATAACTGGATTCCTTCATTGCCAGGCATCTACCATCCGAAAGAGTCCTTCCTGGCGATGTACGGCGCGGTGAAGACCAAATGCTCGAATCCATGTCAGTCAGCGCATGACTGGTCGTGTCGCAGTCGGATGGGACCGGCCGCACAGGACAAGGACCAGGTGATGTTCTCGTGGTGGTTGCGCTTGACGAATCCGGGTCGGCCGTTGGACACAAACAGCTCAGATGCACTAGTTGCCATTTGCGTCAGGGTTGCGGGGTCGGGGAAAGTAGACAAGAGGACCACTTTTGACCATTTTGAGACTTTTGAGACATTTGAACCTGTTGAGACTTGTGACTTCTGAAACATTCGAGACACCTTTCAGACTTTTGAGTCTTTTGTGACTATTGAGACGTTTGAGACTTTTGCGACTCTTGAACAACCGTGTATGAGCATTTTTGAGCTGAGACGTTCGCACTGCCGAGGCCTGGCGCCTCATTTGGACGCAAGTAGTAATTTGGTCGGTTCCCCGACTGCAGCTGTCAGCAAAGAACCTGCTTTTCCCGACGTGCATCGCACTTGCCACTTCAACATTTTTTCCACATGTGGCAGGTGCACCAGAGCATCATCCGTACACATTCATCCACTTTCCAGGCCATCTACATGGAGCTGGTTGGCCAGGCGCGTCAACTGGAACTGGACCTAATCGCCAAATTCAAGGGCTGTCTCAAATTCGAGGACAACATGCGTCGTTGGATGGAATTCCGCGCCGCGTTGTGTCCCGACTTGGTGCCCTGTTCGTGTGAAGAACCTCGTATTAACGCTGCGCTCAGAATATGTGGTGTACCGTGCAGGGATCTGATCAAAAAACGCTCCATCTATTACTATGCAAAAGGGCAGGCCGATAATCGTAGACTGACCGCCGTTCGAAACTGGCTGTTCATGCTGCCGACTGTTGTTTTCGTGCATTTTGTGAATAATTTTGTTAGATGGTAGAATACAGGCTTATATTACATGCATAATGTTTTGTGATTTGTGATTTCTTGTCCTTCCAGTTGAACAGTATGCCACTTTTTTGTCTGCCATTTGTAAATATATTGCAATAATACTGTGCCAAGTTTTATCGAAATACTGGAGACAGAAATAATGATGCCGTGGTAGCAGCAACCGCAACTCAATGGAACAATGACTGGAAACAATGTTTGATAACTGTTTGGTTGACTGGAAACACAAAAATCAACTGACTGAAAGTAGTCACAATCAAATATCATTATCAACGCAGGTACCTTTTGACACAACCGCGAGCAAAAGCTTTCCAAGAAATAGTACAAAATTGCAAGAAAATCTCATTTTTTCCTGCCCACTTTCACTCCGATCGTCTTCCAGCACTGCAATGTACAACACCAGAATGGAAAAGTCGCCACTGTGGTGATTTCCACTGATGTTTCACCATTTGTACTCATATACATAGTTGATAAGCTGCTTCAGCAGCCATCATTTTGGATTTATGTTTGAACGCGCCTGTTTACAAACCATGTACGCCTCTTTCAGACACGTGGCTGTGACACACCCAAGCAGACGAGCTGCTCGTGACAGCTGTTGTCATGTTTGAAGACCTTCGGTAAACATACACAAAGCTGCCGTGTTATTTAACAGCCACTGTGACGAGTCAGATCACTGCTGGCTGTTGCGTGGTGATTGCAGACACAAGGCGGTCGATGTTAAAATTTAATCTCATTATTGCTTATTTTTGAGTTTCGTCGACAGTGCTGTTCGACAAGACAACGTTCGCGACGAAAGCAATTTTGCTTTCATCTGCAAGGAAATCTGATACCATTTAAAACAAGATAAGATAAATATATGCTTAGTACGTACCTAGGTACATTTGGGTTGATAGAAATTGTGCCAATGCAGGTGCAGCAGCTCTGCGTCTGGAACTTGATCGCTGCCACGTGGTTATTGTATTGCTCCCCCAACGTTGAAAAAACAATTATGCACAATTGGCACGGTTTCTATTTTTGTAGGAATTTATGTATGTGACATTTATTAGGAACGTGGACTCCGTGATTCGTTTCCAACGTTTGCGCTCCTGACAGACCGTGCAAGCGAGATCTAGTAGATATAAATGACGATCACATCACCCAACCGGACTCTTCGCATCGCCTACCCGCCGAGTTTTTCCCCCGCAATATTTGATTGTGGGTTTGAATCCAACTTGAGTGTCACACAACAGTGTCCAAGTCCGGGATTTGTGGTCGAAGTTATTGCATTGATCCTTCGATTAGCTCAGGTGAGCTTTGAGTTGATCGACTTCCGGAATCAATCTTTCGATGCGTTTTATGAAGCGCTGTACAGTGGAACAGTGGATTCGGCAATATATCCTGACGAGTGGGCGATGAACCAACAGTTAGTTTTTCTCATATCCTTCGATATGTGTTATCATATATTTGATTTCTCTCTTTCACTGTGCGCACGAATTACACCCAGTTCCTACGTTGATGAATGTTGACATTCCAGGCAGCTGTCGTACCCGGTTCCCGGCTTTTCGTACCGTTTGGTGGTCATCGGAACATCAAGCGCTCAAAATTCCCTTCACCAAGAAGCGACATCGATTTTGAAAGTTTTCGGCAACTGGCTCTGGCTGGCTGTTTCAGTCTCCTTCATCGTCATCAAAGTTCATTCCGAGCTAATTGCAAAATATCTGGGTCCGAGCGCTTTGACCCGAACTGGCAGTCAATTCCTTCTGGTGATGTTGGCTGGTTTGTTCGCTGTCTTAATCATGGGACTTTACCGAACCGGCCTTTTGTCCAACATTCTGCTCACAAAGCCAGACTATCAATTTGATAATTTGGACGAGTTGTTAGCCCTCCTGAGAAAGAATGAAGTCAACTTCCTGGCCCCCACATGGTATGCGAATTACGTGCGGAGTATGAACACAACGGAGAGTCAGAAACTAGTGCCGTACATCCCCGACAACGGACCGCGTTACCTCATGGAAACATGTTTTTTCATGGAACAACGTCACGAAATCGAAAGCGGTCGTGCCGTGTTCCTGGTGTCCAGCACGTTTGTGGCCGGTAATCCCAATCTGATGTGTAATCTACGCTCAGTAATCATACGCGAGTTCCTCCCGATCAAGACTCATTTGAGTTTCAGTCCGAGTGTTTCATCATCTATCATCAAACGCGTTAACCTAGCCATAACCAAAGCTACCGGGGGCTCACTGACGATTGCGAAACGTTATTACACGCGGACAGACCTAGACAGCCGATTCGCGTGTGGGTTTCAACCAGAATCGTACGGTCGCACGCCCTTGCGGCTGGGTAACGTGCTGGGAATCATTATCATCTTCTTCATTGGTCTGATGTTCGCATTTTTTGCTGTTCTCGTTGAATCTGCTGCTCATCGTTTTCAAATTGTTGACCGTTTGTTCTTTTCCTTGAATACCTGAACCTTGTGTTTTGTCTTTTGCACCCAGTCCAGTATCGCATGGAAATGTGATTATGCACAACAAAAAATGTGACGGCAAACGTGGGCCCATAAAAGTAATGTTGTCAACGCAACTGCCTGTGTTTTGTGCAAACGCAGGATGCGTCAACACGTCAACTATCCGAGGGTAGTACTGCACGTACAAATCCTGCATTCATTATTTCATCGCGCTCATTTTTGGAGCTACTTGGTACCTGATCCTTTTCCACAATGTCGTCACGGAATGGTTTGCCTTTGCACGCATCGACGTGTGTTGCACAACAGACGCACACAGCCAGCTGCGTTTGCACCACCGGCAGTTGCGTCGACCACAACAGCATTCGGACAAACGTGCTCTATTCTCTATACGTTGGAAAACAGTGAGACGCACATTGGCAATGATTTAGTGATAAGAAACCAAGCGCCATCAGAGTTTCAGTGGTTCATGCATATACCTATACATACCTTGCGTTTTGCGTTACGTGAGTTATTCTGTTTGCGCTGCCATATTTTTTGTGATAAAAGTGTAAAAAAAAGTCAGCCGAAGGTATGGCTACCTCTGAATTCGAAGAAAACTTGAAAATCCGTGCTGAACTGCAAAAGCAAATCGAGCAAGACGCACCCGAAATCCATGCCGCCAAGTATCAGCCATCATTCGGCGCAAAAAAGGTCAAAATCCACGGCCAAACGTTTATCTATCGTCCCGTGAGCCAGTCAGATTTAGTAAAACTCGAAAATTTCGCTAGACGAGTCAAATTTGATGTTGGCATGATGACAATTCAGTTGTATTTCGATCTGTTTGGACACAAGCACTGGGAACTGGCTGAAACAGAGGACGGCCAAATTGTCATGTATTGTTTGAGCAATGAAATGCCGAATGGGGTCAACTTTGGAGGCATGATAGCTGTTCATGAGGTTCGGTTTATGATCAGTTTTTGGTTCGCTTGTGTTCTTTTTTGCCAACTGGGGTTATTTGCCGCACTGTTCTTAAAATTCGCTTTCTCGAGATTACGTATCTGCGGTTTCTGTCATTGATGTTCGTTCACATTGTGTATGCAGTCGATCGTTGTGCACATGTTCTAATATCATACATATACATATGACTTGTGCCATGGGCATTGAAGCTCGCATCCATTCCAAGAACACGCAGGATTACCGCGGTCTGCGTCTAACCAGCAGACTGCAACAGGCGTTCTGGTGGGTGAGGGGTGTGCCGTTTGCTGGCTCGGAGACATCGTACTCCATGGAACGATACGGCGAATCGTTTCAATGCTTTGGACCGAAAATGCTCACTTTCACTGGACAAGTGAGGCATGCGGCCATTGAGAATATGAAAAGTCTGTCACTTTTATTTTAGTTTTTTGGTTCGCACCCATGACGAGTCAGTCAACCACAGCGTTCTGCCTGCGGTTGATGCATAGGGATAGCATACCCACTGTTGGAATCAGCCCCAGACTGAACTAAACGATACTGGTATGATTCGGTTAAGTTATATTCATTCTAACTGCGCCTCTCTTGAAAATCATAAACCTCAAAAGCGAGTAGCTCTGGGTGCTATCTGGTCTCCTTCTCCATCCAACCTCTCTATGGTGTTATTCTTTGTCGTGATGGCTGATGATGGGTGGAATTTTCGAAACGGTGTAAAGGTCAGGGTGATATTTTTGAAACGGTGTAAAGGTCAGTTGGGTGTAAGGGTCGGTGGAAAGCTCGGTGTGAAAAAGTTCAGTGTAAGCTTCAAACAGTGCACGCTGAGCCAGCAGCAGACGCGCGTTTCTAAACGAAAGGTTAACTTTGACAGTCTGCTGTGCAAGTGTAAATCGTCTGTTTGCAATATTGTTTGTTTAGGCTGGTTGCACAAGCGTTTTTAAACGATATTTATAAATTTCGTACCTTATGGAGCCGTTTTGAATTCGTGCTGCGATCAGTTAGCGGCATCAATTTTTTTGGTACCGCCGTCAGTGAATGTTCAATTTCTCAATAGCCTCACTGCGGAATGTCAGGCAACTTAAAAATATTCCTTTAAAACGTTTCTGCAACCAGCTTAAATGAACTAGATTGCAAACAAACGATCTACATTAGCACGCAGACTGTCAAAGTTGACCATTCGTTAGAAACGCGCTCTGCTGCTTGCTCAGCGTGCAATGTTTCAAGCTTACGCCGAGCTTACACAACTTCCCCACACCACCCCGACCCCCACACCCAACACCACACCAAAAAAACCCCCCCGGGCGGAAGCGAAACGAAGAAACCCCGGTGTAAACGTGAAACATTGCCTGTTATTAACGTGGAATGTTTCAAGTTTACACCGAGGTCTATCACACTGAGCTGTCGACCGAGCTTTCCACCGACCTTTACACCCAGCTGACCTTTACACCGTTTCGAAAATATCACCCGATGTCAAGACGGTACGCATAGACAGATTAGTATTTACGAAAACTACACAGGCCATCTAAAATCAACCGTCAACATCACGACCCAAGTGTTGACACCGGGACATTTGCCATTGTTGATGACTTATGATCGATCGATAATCGGATTTGATCGCCAACATTTCTGGCCGAGATATTTATTCGAACGAGATCGTGAGTTGACTTTACACTCCGATCCGATACACACTTTATGTCGAAACATCAGTAGGTCAGACGTCCTGGTATAAGTTCATTAAGAAATGCAAAACAAACGACATTTTCAGCCGAAACCAATGACCCCATGGCCGTGGGTATGATAGCCTTGAATCCGCAAGGAACTAAATGCATTGGATTTGCCGTCGCCCGCAATTTCGTTCGTTATCGCTGCGTCAGTCCAATCTACGCCGACTCAGACGCAATTGCTCTGGGCTTGTTTGCCGAACTACTGTTGAACTTGCCTGACCAAGTTTCTATGGAAATTCCCATCCTGTCCGATCGAAACAGCTTGGTGCGCGAATGTTTCAAGCTCGGATACAAGCAAGGCGATCCCGAGATACGTGTCCATAACCTGGCGTACAAACCGTACCACGATTCGATACCCTTGGAAAAGGTGTACTGTGTGCAGGAGTTTTATTCGGTCTGAGTGTTTCATTCGTGAATTGGTCCACCATGTGCCAATACTTTTGCATTTCTCTAATTTTGGACATTGATAATTACGAAGAACTTTCTCCGGTAAAGTTATATATCTGTCAATAAAAATTTACCTCGTCACGGATTTGCACCTCACAGTTTCGAACGGAATACATCTCACAATAACATACAACTCAACTCCACAAAATCACATCATATAAACGGTCAAAATCGAGATTCAAACCATAAATACCGTCATCACACAATCACAAATGGTTCACTCGAATGTAAGCATTCGTACAACATTCTCTGTACTCCATCGCTACCCACTATCGGTCGCACGGCACTGCAAACTGAACAGATCATTGGTCGAATTTCAGTTTGGAGCCTTTATTTTCAAATTGATATTACTATCATGCCAATAAAATACGTATGCTATATCTTGCACGGCATGCGTGGTGTCCAGCCACTTTTCGGAATCACGTGTCATTCACGTGGCACACGTCACATCACGCAAGCCGATGCGCCACGTAAATTTTTCAACTCTTGAATACGTGATACCACGCGTATTTTATGTTCACGTTTTGATGACACGTGAAAGGCTCAACGTGGATTTTAACGATCAGACTGCCGGTAGACGAACCTTTGCAGTCGGATTTATTTATGAAATCGTCCAATAACGGCAGAAGCTTTTTGTCCAGCTCGGGCTTGCGCTAAAAAGCGCAACAAAATTTCCCCAAATGTTGAAAAAATCAAAGAGAATGAAATGGCATTTTTGACAGTTTCGCAGTTCTTATCTATACCTTGCGTCGAATGTGTTTGCTCAATTGCTCCCAGCTGTCTTGCGACACTGATCGCTGAAAGATAGCAGAAATTATTTCTTTCATTTTGATCAAAAATTTCAATCTACAACATCGTTTTTTCCAGGCTAAAATCTTGTACATGTCCAAAGAAACCGTACCTCCAAAGTTTGAGCCGGCGTCATTGTTTGTATTTCTGGCCTCACCTGGATGGAGCAAAAATATTTCAGTCTGTTTTCAATGGTGAAAAAACGAAATTAAAAATAAAAAACAATAAAATGCAAAACCCACATCCAACTCAGCGATTGATTTGCATCCGACAGTTGTGACAAACAGCAGCAGGCAGCCGGCTGACAGCAGCGATACGAACCTGGTGCGTCTGGGCACTGGCGGAGTTGAGGACACGACTCGCCATTTGGTACTGCTGCTATGTCGTCGACCCATTTAGATAAAAAGATCGATATTGCACTAAGAATAATAATGATTGGTGCATTTTTTCATTATCACTTGGGATTCGTGGTTGACACGTTTTGCCACATTGAACGTTGCAATTGGGCACGTTTCGTTAACTTTACGTTTTGTTTCAATGCAGCCTCCAGAGCAGAGTGTGACATTTTTGTGCATTTGGAAAGTTTGCATTTTCACGTAACGGTGTTCCGCAGCTTGGTCAACAACGTCAGCCTGATGTAATCTTGCTTCTAATGCCCTGTAACATAATTATTGGTGGTTGCTTCAGCGCTTCAAGCAAGGCCTTTTGTTTCGACTCGTCCCTGGCCGTGACAGCTGTTTGTTACCTATAATTCGGAACAATTGAAGCAAAGCCGGACAAAATTTTATTTATGAGGGCCACGTTGAAAAATATTTGTGACAGACAACAAAGCAAGTGCTGATGGGCCGGGCCTTGTCCCGCGTTAGCGCGCGGCTCAGCCATTGTTCACATACGAACGGAATAGGTACATATGTACATACGTATGAAGGTACATACAGTATAAATTTCAGAATAGGTAACCATCTGCAGATCATTTGTAATAATATAGTGACGTACATAGTAACCATGCTGCTGAAGCCCGAACTACCAGCAAAACTAACTTTACCAAGAGCAGTGAATCGAATCTAATCTGTACCTAATCTGATGCTTCAGGATCAGGTCTTACAGTGCGTTTTTCAACACGGGTGGCAAGAATTTGTAGCTCCACAAAAAGTGTGTTTTATCTGTGCAGTTTGACCTCGTTGCGTAGGGACAATTCTAACACCCACGACGATGCTAATGCACCGGCGCTTCGCATCTGGTTATTAATAAGAGGGCTACTAAATGACTCGCGAAACAGTATACCAAAAAACGTTTTTTTGCGCAAACGCAAGTTTTGTCGTCACCAGTGACTCAGTTGCTCTGCTCTTTCCAGTCACCACCAAGCTTTATTTAGGGCTAGACCTGGATTCAAATGACAATGACGTCGAAAAACGAACCGCAAACTTCGAGACGCCGCTGGTTGCTATTCTTGTGCGGCGCCGTCGTGTTGTTGTGCTACCCCTATTATGGTGTCATGTCGAAAAGCCTGCGTAAGCGCTTTATTCGCAAAACGGCGGAAAATTATTCAAAAATTACAATTCGAAAGGAGAATTTAAAAAATCATACCGTTAACATAACGAGCAAGCCGAAATTAATCTTGGCCTGGTCGAGTTTTGGGGAAACAAGACTGCCGAGTTTGTGGAATCCGGTAAGCTGATTTTGAGAACGTGCATGCAGCTGGTATGGAAATTTGCCATGAGATCGGATCATACAATCTGTCAGAATCGTATCAGGGATAACTATATCATATCAAATCAAATCATATCAGTCATATTAGTTTGATATGATTTAGTTTCGACCAGCGCAAAATTTGTTGATAGACAGATAACGAATTTCACACTGGTGGCAATCAATGGATGATGTAAATCTCAAACTATCTTCAACTTGAAAAATCACATGACCAAGACAGAGCCATGCCGATCAACGTACAGTATGATACGGGCAATTTTTTTGAATCTTCGGAAATTAAATCAGCAAAATTAGTTTCAGCCCCTCAAGTCCACATGTGCGCGAATGGACAGCCACTGCGTGGTGACCGATGATCGGAAACGTGCGAGCCAAGCAGACGCCATCGTCTTTCCCTGGCCCTTCAACGGAGTCGTCAATAAAGTCCCTAATCGGTCAGGTTTGGATGTCTTGGAAAATAATGTATAAGATGAACATGAACGCGGACGCGTATGCACCCTGACGCACAAATGCAAAAAGAAAAATAATCAAACTCACATCGGTGCGTTATTGTAGGCCCATAAAGAGTATCATGCCTTTTTAAATGCACACTCATATATGTACCCCTGCGGCTCGATGTATTAATCAGACCAGATTGCAGCCTTGCACACCAACGCTACGTGTTCTTTCTGTTCGAATCGCCGCCCAAGCCGTACGATAAAACACACATGAAGAACAACGTTTTCTTCAACTGGACCATGACCTATCGCCGAGATTCGGATGTGTTCGCTCCATATTTGCGATTTGCGCCGATTTCGCAAAATAATACCGAAGAAATGAAACGTTTGATTGCGAAGCGAACTAAGCCGGTCGCCTGGTTTGCATCGAGCTGTAACGTCAACAGCAAACGCAAGCTATACGTGCAGGAACTGCAGAAACACATTGCGGTGAGGGGATCGTCGGTAACAAGCTTGATGATCACACTGGGTCAATCGGTTTGACATGAGGCTCACGAATTTTTATGCATCAAGGTCAAGGGTATACTTCGAAAGTTAGTGGGAGCGTTGAACAAAATCGTCAAAGTCACATGAACATAACCGATTTGATCCGAAGATCGAGCTTTGATATCCGCAACTGCAGACCAGCTGCATCAGAATGAAGCGCCTTCATCTCATTTTCCTTTCATACAGAATATTGCAAAAACAGTAGTAACAGCAAACCGAAAGTTTGGCTTCAGGTCGACATCTACGGCAAATGCGGCCCGTTCAAATGCACAATCTGGTCGCAGCGCTGCAACAACAAACTGCGGGACGAGTACTTCTTCTACTTGGCATTCGAGAATGGCGTATGTCGTGATTATGTGACCGAAAAGTTCAATCGTGCGATTGACAGCCGTGTTGTGCCGATTGTGTTGCATGGCGATACGTACAGGGATTTGGTGCCAAACGGCAGTTACATCGCTGCTGACAGGTGTGTATACGGGTGGGTGATGTTTCACAGTCATTGCAGGATCCTCTTTGGGGCTTAGGTTTCACTGTGCTTGGCTGCTGCTGTACTGTAGGCAAACACGCAATGCTGTATATCGTATGGTTGGTGATCGAATCAACCTGGATCGGCTCTTCCAAAAGTATTATTAAGTTTTGAGCAAAAGTCGGTATTGACATCAAACAGCCAAATAACAGCTGGCGAAATCACAAAATACATTCAGCAAACCTCCCAATATCGTCAGCTAAATACCTTTTTTGCGAAAATCTGTGATCCAGGCAGATCCGGTCCGAACCGATGAAGCGATGAACAACTTTCATACACGTGCCAAGTTCGATGCAATTCGGCGATCACAAAAATTGAATGAACCAAAACTCGCACACACTGAAACACGGTGTGCACATTCTCAGGTTCGCATCACCGCGTGAGCTCGCCACTCACTTGAAACATCTGCTGGCCAATCAAACAGCGTATCTTGAGTATTTTGCCTGGCATCACACCTACCAACGACCCAAACGACCGCCAGGCGTATTCGGCATTTGCAACCTGTGCGCCGCACTGCACAACACCACAATGGGCGTGAAACATCAGGCAGCTCTCTATGACTGGTGGGTAACGCAGGCGCACTGTCAACATGGATATGGACAGAAGATCATCAGCGTATCACAGCCGAAAACTGCGACGACCACATCAACACAGTTGGTGAAAAATTGAAATCTGAGACAAAAGCTCCGAAAGCGAAAATTGATCCCAAAGCTGAATTTATGACGCTGAACGAGTTGCAACGTAGCCGGCGGAACCTTAGGGAACTGAAGCAAGCTGCAAAATTTAGAACATTGATTAGTTGAGGGGAACATTTTCTTCAAATACTCTGACTGCTGTGCTTTCATGGGGAATGAATATGATCTTGTTTTTGGTCACCAAATTTGAAACCGGCCATAATGATGTTTTCCACTGTTTAATGCTCAATGATCATAAATATACGCCCGTGCTTGAAACTGCTTAATTGTTTTCCACACAGCTGTTTTCCACAAAAGTGGTCTCTGTTCATTTCAAGCCACAAACGTAGCATCAGTAGCTTGTTTTCGCATTCCTGTTGAAAAAACTAAAACACGACAGCCTTGACGACCTGACGCGCCTTCGATATACACAAGTTTCTGATTGCTACATAAAACACATCAGCACAATGGGACCAATTCAACAGCGAAGTGGCCCCACTCCGATTCCTGACCACCAGCAGTATACGACGGCTAAGAGGCCTCTGAGAAAACAAGTGTGTGCTTGAAATATTATTTGCTGTTCATATTCACCACAACGTTTGCATGTCTCGATTGATTCTTAGGTGTACCAAGCATACAGCTACAGCGTATTCGTAGTATGCGACACATCTATAGTATAATACCTACCTACATTAGGTACTCCCTCCCGACCCAAGAATTGCGTGGTGAACAAAGAAACGCTAACTTTTTCTTTTCGCTTTTCGCGTTTGTCTGAGTGCGGCCGTACGCTGTTTTATCACAAACGCTGTCTACGTCAAAACTCTTGGTTTTATCCTCGCGTGAAACACTGTAGACGCAATTGTTCAATCTTGAACGCAGCTTCAAATGTGGTTCTGGTGATCTAAAGTCAACAACATATAAATTTGTTTACGAATTTATCCCCTTAGCCTGACTGTGCCATTTTCTCGGTTCGATGGGAATAACGCCGGGCGCACATCGACTTTGGACCCATCGATCATACAAGGTCAATCGGCCGCTTCGATTCATATTGGTGGCGTGTCAGACACTCTGCATGCAGGTTCGGACCCACAAACCGATCATCTATGAGAATAATAGCGAAGAAGTGAACCTACCGTAACCCACAACGGTATCCAGAACAGCATCATCGACTGGTCACGTGACCATCGCTGCCACCACAAGTTCTCCGACACCGACGCTGACCCCAACACGATGCTGAGGGGGTGGTTTTATTCGCTCATGGGATGGTATGAATAAAGGATTACAACAATATTTTGAGAAAGTGCTGATCTGAGACCGAACAAAAACTTGACGTTCAGGTTGATGTGTCGAAAGACGCAAGTTGTAAAGGAAAAAAGGAGGCTCTGCTGGTGGGCATAATGATTTCAACAGCGATTCCCTGTTTGGGTTGGGGAGAGACCGTTTGGGCGGCATTCTGCTTGAACATGTTGCGGTAAGCGTTTTGTTTCGTTCAATTTTGCAAATTTCAAAGCTAAGTATTACGTCCAAAAGACTTCAAGTTACATCTGGTCCCTACATTGTGCTTGGTCCGTTGCCAGTTTCGCGCATTTGTACGGCCATCGACCCTATGACCAACGAATTGAACCTAGAGAGAACGTTTGGGTATGCGTGTCAATCATGCCAAAATATTTATTAGACCCTGGGCCAGTATTAGCCGGCTCCGTTGGTTTTGCCTGGGTTACTCGATTTTTTTTAGCAAAAACCATTCAGACATCCATTACCGCGTGGGGCGAGGGATGGCACAATTACCACCACGTGTTTCTAAATGATTACAAGACAGCCGAATTACCGTACACTTTGAACGTGACAACTATTGTTATCGATCTGTTTGCATGCATTGGATGGGCGATGGATCGAAAAACCATATCCAAGCAGGTAGGTGAAAAACAAAAAATTCTCGAAAATACTCTATTGCTCAACCAAGCTGTGTTGTGATAAATGTTATCTTTCGAAAACCACTCCCAATGAAGGGCTGTAGGAGAAAAGGCACATTTTTCAGATAATTGAGAAAACAAAGTTGAAACGATACGAAAGCAGTTGAACGACCCAATACGAGAAAATTCGTTAGGAAAAAGCTGAACATTTCGAACAAATTCTTGTTTAGATACTATTGTTTTGCTTTGATGCGATCCTGGGGAAGCACACATTAGCGGGCATCAAACATGGACACCCAATTAGCCATTATGCGAAACATTTTTTGTGATAAAACCGGATTTATTCTTTGACGGTTTACAAAAAAGAATCAACGAGTACAATACGGCAGTGAACAATGCACAGAGGATTTGAATGCAAATTCTGAGCGCAACCCGGCCGAAACAAAAGAACAAAACAAAACAGTAAAAATTCAGACTGTGCATAACGGTAACAAACTCATGTGAAAGCTACTTGCTTGAAACAGTCATGATGTAGCGCAGAGAAGGCTTTCCGTTTTGGAGACATTCGTTCTTTGACCCGAATTAATTCACATGATAATAAACGAAAAGACCAAACTTATGACCAACCAGCTGAGGTGATATGAGAGTGAGGAAGTGTAAAAAAGTGCACCAGGTCATTAAAATATAACAAAGAGAAACGACAACGGTGAAAAAGCAAGTAACGGAATGACATGTATGCAAAATGTAATCGACACCAATAAATAGTTGTTTATCATGTTGAGCAAGCGACGAGGTAATGTTCCTTGTCCTGCAAGGCCCCGGCAGCGATTGAGTCTGAAACATTAGAAAAACCAGCGTTGTTTCTTGTTTTAGGTTTCTATTGAAACATCAGCCTGCTGCTACAGTCAAGCTACGAATGTACCTGAACACAACACGCAGTTCTCACACCGTCGATGTGTTCAACTGCCACATAAGCAATGTCGTGAAACATACCCAATATCCACGTTTCGGCGATCACAGCTTTCTTCTCCGGATTCACCAACTGACCATTTTTGACGGTCGACGTGTTGCCAATAATCAGTCCGGCTCGTTTGATCGTCGGAGAAATCTGAATCATTCAGTCATCCTGATTTATCAAGTACACCTCAGACTTCAAAATTATGCCATCCAAACCTTTCCCCCGACGGCCCTGATCAAATTGACCATATGTATGGTGGAGGGGATACAGCCAGGCAGCACATACATCGGGCACATGTCAGTGGTGAATAGACGGTCAATTGGCCCCAGTTCACGTTGCAAACGACGTTGCTGCAATTTTGTTATGGTTGGTTTGGTTTATTGCTCTCAGTGACGCATAAAACCATGCACGTAAATTAGTGATAGAAGCACAGTTACAAGATCGGGTGGGACAATTACGGAAATGAAAATAGTTACAACACTGGTTATAACAAAACCACAGCAAATAAAAGCTACAAAAAGCGCCAAGGAGAGAGAAAGATCACGGACATCAGGACAGATCACAGGACATGTTAACAGAACTGAAAATTATGCATTAATCCTCGTCCTCGTCAAACGACAAATGTCGGGCTCAGAGGGCGCATATTGGGATCAGTCCATATTGTCAACAGTCCAGAACAGATGGTGGGTTGGTGATTGTCCGTCACTTCCGTGTACCACCATTTAGCGACGTGGCTGGCGTCCCCAGGCTGACGTGAATGCGTATCGAACGAGACATCGCCATATCCATCCCGTTGACCGCATCCGGACGCGGTGGCGATAGAGCCCGCAATTTTGTTATCATTACCCTTAGTCACTACATTGTGTAATATCGTTGAAACATCAGTCAGCGAAGCTTTGTTTTTTTGCTTATGTTTTGATTGAGCGTTTCATGTGGTCGTGTTTCAACGCTTGGCATCGTGACACGGTTCCGTCAAAACCACTGGTATAAGCTGGGGAAACCATTTCTGAACAAAACAGCTGGAGCAGCCGACTACTTGCACGCTGCGTGAACTGAGCAGTCAGCGGGTTGACGTTTCAAATAAGTTTGAGACGGAACGAAACAAGGTCCCTCAAACAAGCAATCATCAGTTGTCCAATCCATCACTGTAATCATGTTGATCCTGTGGGGTCTTGATGAGCATACCTTAGCCATCGGAAATTCAGTGCTGCACTCGTACGGCTCACACGGCAGCCAGGCGCCATTCTCCAGCGATGCATACAGCTAAAATTCATGTCGCTATAAAGAGCGCGAGCGTGAATGAACTGAAAACTAATAAATAAATCGTTGCCATACGCACCCAATCAATTTTCACCAGCCACAAGCCCCTGGCAATGGCGTGCAACACAGACGTGGTGCGTCTATTCGCATCGGCACACACAACATGCGTCGTTTTCTCGTCAATGTCGTGATTGATACGGTAGGTGCCTAGACGACGCACGATTGGGTACACCGTGTCACGGTCACTGGAATGAGGGCCGAAAGTGATTGAAGTGAGACGCACAAGCTGCGTTGTGATTCTCTTCAGGATATGCAGCAAGGTCATTGTCAGTGTTAGTGAGAGTCAGGGTCAGATGTCCACCAAAATAGACGCAACAAAAAAACAGTCACCACAACCACAACATACACATTCGGCGTGCTGGTGAGCACAATATTGCTCCTTATCGGTTCGAATCGTGACCGTCGCTGTTTGGGTGTGCGCACAAAATCATCGGACGAAGACAACAGCGGTGACAGCGCTGTGCGACCGGTGGCCACTGTGTGACGACGACGTTTGGCTGGCGAAATGGTGCTGTCGGTGGATGAGGACTGGTCGTCCAGCAGGGTGTCTGTGCAAATGAGATATTTGGGTGGCAGAAACACGACGGCCGCTATCAGATCTGCCTTGCTAACTTCACTTATTTTGGGCCACTGATGATCTTCCATTTATTGATATCAATACCGAATTCGAGCAATATGAAAGTTGTTCCCTCGACAACCCGCCCATTCAGAAAGTGAAAAAACAATTAGCACACGAACCACACACATAAGAGAACACAAAAACGTGCTTTTCCATTCCGAAGTTTGAAGCACAACTGTAGTGAGCAAGCAGACAGCCATCTCACCATCGTGCTCCGGCTTTTTCCTGGCCGACTTTTTCGTAGCCGGTGTCTTCGGTCGATTGTTGCTGTTTCCGTACAGAATGTTGTTGATGGTCTCCCATTTGACCGCATCACCGGTCGGCGGTGGCGGTTGTGTCACACAACGACCGTTGCTGCTGGTGGTCTTTGATGATGAGGGTTGGTGGCTGCTTGGATGTTTGGGCTGACTTTGACTGGCCAGAGACGATAGATCACTGCTGTAGGACACGTCCAGAAGGTTGTGCTCTGCAGTGTAGACATTAGGAATTAGGAATAATTCACGTTGATCCACATTATCAGCTCAGAATTATTGCAATTGCAAAAGTATTAAGAAAAGACAATTGTAGAGCACGATTTTTAACTTGGACACTTATTGTTCCAAATTCCAAATTCCTAAATACAACAGTCACACAATGCTCTCGCATCCCTTCTTCCTCAACTTGACCACATCACTGCGGGGTATTTTCCAAAATTAATGGAAAATTTATAATACTGTTTACTGCTGAACACCCAAATTTAAATGACTAGCTATTTGATAAAGTTTGAAAATTTATTATATTTCCAAAACATTTAGTAACTGAAAAGTTAGGAAACTACACGCATCACTGATAAAAAAACAAAATACCACAAACAACAATGAACGTAACCCACTGATATTATTGACATTGATAAGTCGTTGCGTTAGTCGTCTTGGTTCCTCAACTTTTGATTTGTTCAGAAAGATTGCGGGCGCACTTTTCTTCGGTCGGTCAATCTTTGATTTCGTGCGGTTGGCGTTGTTTTTGTCTGAAGTCGATAACCACTGCAGTTGATTATTTTGGTTTGAGACGGAGTACCCTGTTCAGGCCCCCTCCAGAATCAACCCACTCCTCAATGTACTGAGTGCAGTAAAGTTGGTCTGTTTCGCCCTGCTTTCGGTCAGACCGATACGCCAGGGTTCGTCAGAGCGAACACATCTGCTACATTTGTCTCCAAGATAGACATCCATTCATCATCTGTTGTAATTATCGTCAACACGCAAGAATTTCTACTTTTTGTCTGCTCCAAAACCGACCAACAGCACATTTTCATGAATTATTTCAACACCCCCGGTTTTTGACCGAGGTCACCAATCTATAGTCAACACATTCCCGGTCACAGTCTTGCTATCGTCAACACAACACCCTGGCAAAATACCACACTGACTTATTATGTTTTTACGGCAAACTATAAATTATCGAAACACAACCAACCAGACTGTTTCGAGTCATTCTTTTCAGTAAACAGTGTTGTTGACGACAATCCCGATTCGCGTTCCTCCATAATCGTTGTTCGTCTGGGTGGATTTCGACCCAGCGGCCATTTGGATGTTGATGTGGCACTCGAGGACGATGGCTTACGTTCGCTCAGACTTGCTGCAAGTGGCACAGGAGCAGGTTTCTTCTCAAAATTTCCACGTGCAAATCGCGCACAGAGGCTACAATTTTAGGTGCAGCTTGCACCTAACTTTTTACAGCTTTTGAGTCTAAGAACGGAAGTTTTGGTGGTTGAATTCAACGTTACTTCACTCTATTTGCCGCCGGCTGGGGCCCGCTTCCCCCCACGACCGTCCAGTCCAACAGCAGCGATAAAAGTAATGCTAGCTTGGTGCTTACCACAACAAACAACTAATTTCTGTAGTGGATCAAATCGATGGCCATCATTAAAAATCGACCAACCCCCCGATCCACCACTGGTGCTTTGCAGTCGCATAAGGCCGCATTCACAATGCAGCGCGTTAGCGTGTTAGCGCGTTAACGCGTTAGCGTGTTGCTGATTAGCGTGCACGCTTTTTCTGCACGCTTTTGCATTCACAATGGAAAATTGAAAAAGCGCGTTAGCGTGCGCGCTTATCTGTGACACGCTAATGCGCTAACGCGCTAATCAGCAAAACGCGTCTGCATTCACAATGCCCGTTGGTCTGGGTGTTGGCAGATTCCGAATTTTTTTATTTCTTTGTTTTGAAAACGGCAACCAATCGCTTTCAAGTGTCATTCAAACTTATTTTGATTCTAAAGGAACATTTTCCTCAAATGGAAAATCTAGCTAGTCGCGACATGAACAATCCCTGCGCGCAATACAGTCTCCTTATCGTGTCATGCAACACAATTACACCACCAAAGAGGATACACAACACATAAGCAGATGAACAACGTTGTGCGCAACGTTTGCTTGCAGCTAATATGTATAACAGCAGCCGAAACTGTTTGCCTAAATCGATTGATAGCGTAAAAAGATATGCTTCTAAGCATCAAAATGGAACAAAAATATTTTCAGTGAACGCAGCAGGCTTTATTTCCTATGTTTTCACCTTTTTCGTGGTCTGATAATGTTTTCAAATTAAATTATAAACTTTAGAACACGCGCATCCAGTGCTAACGCGCAAAAAAATTAGAACCAGTCCTAATCGTGAAAAGCGCGTTAGCGTGCACGCTAACGCGCCAACGCGCTAATCAGCTTTGCATTGTGAATGCAAAAGCGCGTTGCGCATCTGCGCGTTAGCGTGCGAGAAAACTTGCTCGCACGCTAACGCGCTAACGCGCTAATCAGCTTTTTCCATTGTGAATGCAAAAGCGTGCGCATTTCGCACGCTAACGCGCTAACACGCTAACGCGCTTGCATTGTGAATGCGGCCTAACTCTTTCCAACAATGGCGTGCCCAGCAATTCTTGATCCTCTTCATCTGAATATTCGACTTCTGATGCAGCTGAAATAAAAATGTTTCAGCTTGTGGAATAGGAAATAGGGAATTGAGAAAAATCACTTGGTCTCTGCGTGACAATTTGTTTCTCCAAATGCATAAAATTCAAATTCCCAATCCAATAAGACTGAGACGTGTGTTGCCCGTTGGTAAGCACACAATCAGAGGTCATCCGTCATCAGTGCAAAACAGCAATTTAGCCCACCGAATTCAAACCGCCGAACTCACTGTCGTTGTCAATCTTCATGCCCAACTTCTGCATCTTCGCGTGCAACTGTTTGATCTCCTCATTATCCGTATCGGGTGTCGACGCAACAATTTTCGTTACCGAACCAGAATTCAAATTTGTTGTCGCAGTTGTCAACGGTGCGGTCGGTTTTCTGGCGGTTACAATTTTTCGTTCACTCGCCATCGGTGCCTTGCTTTTGCTATTCGCACAAGTTCCACTGGTCGTTGACATCAATGCGCGTCTCGCGCGTTGTCGTTTTCGCGGTTCGCGCGTTTTAGCGGTTTCTGTCGGTGACGGTTGCGATTTGCGTCGATTCGCACCGCGACTGGTCGATCGATCGTCAGGTCCGCGACGACGACTAGCTGTACGTGGCACACCGTGACGATGTTGGATCATCAACTGAAATAAGATAACGTCTTTTTGGCATTGGCGCTGGACTTTTTGCACGTCAGCTGGTGCAATGTCGCAGTGTGAAAGACAGGCCAGGTCGAGGGCGGACGGGCAATTGAGCAAAGCACATTTGAGCGAGACCACTTTGAGAAAGTGAAAAAGAGCAGGGGCCATAACAGCAGAACTTAACAACGAATAGGCCTTAAGGCGGCCTTCACAATGCATGCGGGTTGCGGGTTGCGGGCCACAACGGCCCGCAACCCGCACTGTCCTTTGTTAACACACAAGAATGGCGGGTGGCGGGGCGCGGAGGGCGGGCCGCGCCCGCCCCGCACCCCGCACGCAGAGTGCCCTTCACATAGCAGCGTGCGGGTGGCGGGTTGCGGGCCAAATCGGCCCGCAACCCGCATTTTCTCGATTAGAACTGATCCTATTTTTTGCGGGTTTGGGCCCTCAGCGCATGCTCGGATGGTTGATTTTTGTTGACCCATTGCTCTGAGAGCACAAGTTTTCGACTCTCTATGTGTTTTCGATGTTGCAGAATTCCAAGAACAGTGTGCCAAGCATAACACGCTTATCTTTATTTGCGCAATCAATTTGCATACTAAATATGTACAGGTTTCTTCAGAAACTTTCGTGCTTAGCTTTCCAAACAACTGTTATTAGTTAGCGGTAAATGTTTGCGAAATGCACAGACGAAATTTGCTTCAAGGTTTGATACTTCCTCATGTTTTGAAAATTTGTATCACGCCTTAAAACTTCGGTGGTCTCCAGACAAGGACAATGTAATCGGTATTTGTTGGTCATCTTAAAATCAGTACACAATACTAAAACTCAATAGCAGATATTGGTCGCACAATGACCACATAAGAATTCATCAAATCATTCCTGATTTTCACATTCAGTCATTCTTAACCGCTGTGCTATTTGTGACTCTCACAAAACATTTTCACCTGAAAATAAACCAGAAGAGCACCTACTGTATAGGCAATCCGCCAGCTCATGGCACTCCACACACACAGGCTGCACGCTACATTACTGCCGTCAATGAGTGCATCTACTTTTCGGCAGCTATCCGTTGAATCATCCCCAAATTTTGCGACAGTGCAGAGATGTGTTATGTCAAGCAGCTTATGAAAACCAGGTAATTTTAAAAGTCGGCCATCAAAGTATGGCACTCGCCCAAAGTGCACATCTTGTTTAGAAAATGTTGTGTGCTGCTGCATGCGCGCTGTGTATAAAAAGTGCCATGAGCCGATGGATTGCCTATACATTGCTGCGGGTCTGAAACATCTTGTAGACTGCATGCCTTGTGTGCGATCGCGCAACGCAACGTCACTGCCCTGTCACTTTCCTGCTTCACGATTCAGGAAAAAATTTGACCGATTTTTGTAAACTTTTTGTGCGACCAGTACCTGAACATGTTTTTCGAAGTCAGTATTGACAAAGAAGAGCTCATGAATGTTATTCTTTGTGACGTTTCCTAAAGTCCTCTTCGCCCGCAACCCGCATTTTTTTGGTTTCACAATGCACCCGCATGCGGGCAAGGAACTGCGGGTTGCGGGTTTGCTTCAATTAGAACTTCTGGCCCGCAACCCGCACATTGCATTGTGAAACCTAGTGCGGATTCAATTTTTGCGGGCCCGCATTACCTCGGCCCGCAACCCGCAACCCGCATGCATTGTGAAGGCCGCCTAAGCCGATACCAAAATCAGCTTAAGCCTAAGCCAATGGAACAAAACAAGCTCTGCTCTTTTGGCTACGCTCTTTTTCACTTGCTCAAAGTGGTCTTGCCCAAACCTGTTTTGTCCAATCGCCCGGCCATCAGGTCGAAACGTCCACCAAGATCACATTTTTGTTGATGCATATTGTACTGCCACAGGGACTATAGAAACCCAACTTCGTTGTATATCCAAATCCAATGACACCACAAAATAAAGCCATCACAAAATACATATCAGCGCGTATATTCAGTGGTCAACGTTCGAGCTTCGCTTGTGTTGGCGTAGCGTAGAGCTAACGCACCTTTGCAACACTCGGTAGGAACACAAAACCCAGAACGCACCCGACGTCGGCCGGATCTGGGGTTGCTCAAAAGTAATGGATGCTCTTCGACCTTCGGCGCCGTCACTTGAAAATCTTTCTCGGGCATACGGCGTTGCGCCTGACGACAACTGGAAACAAACGCCACATACAAATTTTCAAGTTGCAATTTTTCAAAGATGATCAATAAAAAAAACCATCATTGTCACCTTTGCACCCATTCCAGGTCGACAATACAGACGCCGAGTGCCCTGGCCTTGTCATAAGTGTCGCGTCGCCCCTCACTGAACACCATGTGTGTCACGGTCTTGTTGAGTCGCGGTTTGATGCTGGCGCCCATTTCCCTCAATTTCGATATCACCGCTTGCGAATTGTTGTACAGCCGACCATCCATCTCCATGTACACGTCAACGTACGCTACCACGTCTGCAGCAATTAATTGGGTGATTAATTAGAATTCTTACATTTTGCACTTGAAGTGTTTAAGGATGTGCAAAATCTGTCAATTTAGCCTAAAATTTTTCCATCAGTATGCGAATTCCATCTGGAAAATTCTTAAACAGTACAACTGGCCGGGTTGGTGAGCCCGCCTGCCAGATACCTTAGAAAATTGTGAACACATCTATGACATTTGGTGTCGTTAATTGATTGATTGCAGGTGCAGGTTGCAGGACCAAGCTAGGAAGATCTCGAAACAGAGGTTACAATCGGCAGGCCCGAGGTCGGCCGCATTTTTGGGCGTTTGGTTCGGGCCGGGGTGGGGTGGGAAGGCTGGACCGGAGATTTGGAGCATCGGGCCGGGCCGGGCCAGCTTCTGAAGAAACTAATTGTACTTAAATTGTACAAACGTACAAAAATTTCTGACGGATTCGGCAAGTAAGTGATCAGTACTTGTCTATCAGACAACGTTTTAATTGAAACCAATGGATTTTCCACCAAACACAGGTTCAGAAAAATTGCAAAAATTATGACAAAAACCGGGTAAAAGTCTGACCCAAAGAAACTGGCCAGGCAGGGGCCGGGCCGGGTCGGAGATTCGGGGGATCGGACCGGACCGGACAAACCCGGCCCGATTGCGACTTCTGTCTCCAACCATGCACACGAAAACGCGTTTCAACCCCTGCACATGAACACACAAACGTAAGCAAAATCCTGCATAAACCTGATCAAACTAACCACCCAAACATCCACCAGCACCACCACCAGTTGACTGTTGCTGCCCATTCTTGGACGTTGCGCTTTGGTCATCAGGAGGCGGAGGAGTGGATTTGCCGGCCGAAACGTCAGACACGTCGGCCAATCCTGATAGTGAACTGACAACAGCCGGCGATGGATTGGCTGAACGCAACGAACGACGACGCTCAATTGATTTTAATGACACACTCGTTGTGGTACACGACTTCGGTTTCGGTGTTTTCCCATCCTGAAAGTTACCATACGCTGGACTGGACCATAGCGTATTCCCAAAAATACAGTCCCCTAAATATAGTAGCAAACGAAAAAAGCCGTTTTTCCTGAAAAAAAAACGAAAAAACGTTTTTCCAGAGGTCCAAATAACGAACGATATTTTTCCGAGCACTGGAAAAACATAAAAGTTCCAAATTTTCCAAAAAAATTTGGACAGTCGCGAGGTCAGTTTCTCAAAGCGTGCAAAAACACCATTTTTATATGTTTTTGTCGACTTGTTCAGCGTATCTTTTCCTCACGATTCACGAAGCAGTTTTAGACCACACTTTGCCCAAATGTAGCTCATTTGAACCGGCGACCTACATTTGCCCTGGGCAAGTATCGAGAAAAACGGTTTTTGGGACCCCAAATTCATCTATCTTCAACACATTTTGATTTCATCTATCTATCGTCAACACTTGTGGGCTAATTTATCTATCGTCAACAAATTCTGGGAACAATCTATCTATCGTCCGTCAACAACAACCGACCACAAAGTGAATATTTTTGACTCAAAATGGCTCAAAATCGGTATTTTTTACCCCAAATAGGTGAAAAAATCGCGGATTTACTACATCTAAGTACATTTTGATCATTTTATTAACATTTAAACATTATTACCCACCTTGTGCACTGTACTGTACCTTGATTTTGGCTACCCCTCCCTCACCATCTAAAATCGTCAACAAGTTTGGGTCGACCCCAGATTTCGGACTTGGATCGTCTATCTATCGTCAACACATTTCGGGTCCCAATCTATCTATCGTCAACACCCTGACCAAGTAGTACACTGTTCCAGCCCGCACTGTTTGCCATAGTCCGGCTACCGGACCGCACTTCCCGTCTTGACATTCCCTAAACTAAGAAAGTACCGTGTTTTTTCGTCAGAAAATTGCGATTTTTGTGAGGATTTGGGCACAAATTTTTTATCTTACTTGCAATTTCTTAATTTGGAGGAGTCAATTTTTCTCAACCCCTGCTTCTAGAACCAAACCAAACCAACTAATAAGTCATCAGAAAAAATTGGTCAAAAAATCGAGCAGGGCCGGGCCGAGCAAAGGTGCCAATCGGGCCGGGTCAGGTCGGCGTCGGCTCGGGCCTGCAATCCCCGTTTTCCGGAAACAAAACTTTTCCCACTTGTCAGTCACTATCACTATACTGATTTCAAATTAGTACAGTGATAATTTCCCCTCCAAAAAGGATGGAGGTAGAGTAGCTTCCCAGAAACTGCACTGCTGGTGCTTGCCATGCTAACGCACCCACCTCGTTGGCAACGCCCTTGATTTTCATTTTTGCTCAGTTCAACCCGGTGCGGTGTTGTGGAAAGGAAGTGGACCACGCTTTGACTTTTATGAACGAAGCGATTCCTTTTTTAGCTTTTGCCTGCTTGCTGCTGTGCTTCTGGTGTGCAGGTGGTTTATGGATTCGGCCGAGCTCGAGTTCGAGCACCGCTCCAACAGCACCTGAAACTGAAGTTGCGGTTACCTGGCGCTGTGGCGCTTTTGACAAACAAGACTAAAAGTGAGACAAAAGCAAGTCAGGCCGAGAAGTCCGAATACCAACCCAACACCCAATATCGAATACCAACCCAATACCCGATACCAACCCAATACCAGAATCAATACCGGGAACCCAAGTGCTATTGGTTTGGTATTGGGTATACTTGCGGGCCGAAAAAAACGAAAAAAAACGTTTTTTTCCTAGGCCCGGAAAAACACGTTTTTATTTTTCCGGAAATTTTTCAAAGTGGCAACTTTTAGAAAAAACAGTTTTTTTCCAAAAATTTCCGAGAAATTTTCCAAGGTTGCGAAAGAATGTTGTCAAAACCAATGTAAATCGACGCTCAACAGTTCTAAATGAGCACTTTTTAATCTCCAAGTGTATTTTTAGCCCGTTTCAGGCCATTTCCCGACAAAATTTTCTTCAAAATAGGCGTTTTTGGACCATGGGTATCCTCAAGTACTGGAAAAATATTTGGAAAACAACGGTTTTTTTCCCGGAAAAAACGGTTTTTTTCCAAAAATATATTTTGCGGAAAAATACGCAAGTATAGTATTGGGTATTGGTCTGTGCCTGGTATTGGTATTGGGTATTGGTATTTGGGTCTGATTTTTGTATTGGTTATTGGGTATTAGTCCATGCCTGGCATTGGGTATTGCTATTGGGTCTCAAAACAGGTATTGTGCCCATGCCTACCGTATTGTCGGAAATAGAACCCGGGGGTCTATTTTTTAACGGGGTCATTTTGGGGGTTCAATTATTGGGGGGAGGTTATATTTTTCATTTGGCCCCCGACGAAAGAAATCATTGTTAATAATGCCCATAAAAATGGCTTGTTTTCGGTATTTTCTAACTTCAACAGCGGCAATTATGCTTAAAAAGCTGTATTCTGTTGTATACGCAAGCTTAAACAACGTTTGACACAACAACACAGCCCTACCATACCACTAATCTGTGGTACGGTGAAGGTGGGGGTGGGGTTCTATTAAATGGGGGTCAATTAATGGGGGTTCTATTTTTGATTTCGAGCCATTTAGGGGGGTTCAAGTAATGGGGGGTCAATTAATGGGGGTTCTGTTTCCGACAATACGGTAGTAGGTTAGAAAAATTGCAAAATTTGTGACCATACAAATTCGGGCAAAAACGTGACCTAAAAAGTCGGGCCGGGCGGGCCGGAGATTTGGGGTCGGGTCGCCGGCCCGCCAAGGCCAAACCCGGCCCGATTGGGACCTCTGTTTTGCACCATTTGGGGGTTTGAAGGCAGCACAGTTTGGGGGTAAACCAGTGTAGTTCCTGGTCCGGCGCGGCGGTTAGTGTACCTACCCCTTTTCCGTGCGGCGGTTAGTGTACCCCCCGGCTCCCTGGGGGGAAGGGGGGAAGACCAAATTCGGGAAAAAGTCACTTTTTGAGGTTGAAAATTTGACCGATTTTCCCCCTTTTTGGAAAAATATCTCCATAAGAAGACTATTTTGGCGACTTTTGACAATATTGACCAAAAAATCACCCATTTTAGAATAAAAATGCCAATTTTAGGCCTAAAATTGCCTATTTAGGCAAAAATTGAGGCGGTTAGTGTACTAGTGTACCTACCTTGGTCGCGGCGGTTAGTGTACCTTAGGGGGACCCCCCCTCCCCAGGAACTACACTGGGGTAAATAAAATTGTCGCCACGATGTTGGGAAAAGCTAGTCCCCAGTTGCCTGACAGAGAAAACGCGAATTTTCGATTTCGCGATAGAAGGCACGGGTTGGCTCAAGGTTTGGCCTAAGACTAAGCCGAAGCCTAATATTTCAAATTTTATTCGCAAGCTCACGCAAAGACCTACAACGAGATCCGAAAACACAAAAATAAAGAGGACCAAACAATGATATCATAATAACAAACAAAACTACCAAAATTTATAACCAACCTGAAAAAATATGATTTTGGGTTGGCGGTGTCTGGCGTGTTGCCGCTAGGCAAAACACAACACCATGGGCACAATACCGTGTTTTGAGGGGACCAATAGCAATACAATGCAGGATGGATAATACCAATAACAATAAAAAATCAGACCCAAATACAATACCCAATACAATACAGGCACAGACCAATACCCAATACTATACTTGCGTATTTTTCCGCAAAATATATTTTTGGAAAAAAACCAAAAAACCGTTTTTTTTCAAATATTTTTCCAGTACTTAAGGATACCCATGGTCTAAAAACGCCTATTTTGGAGAAAATTTTGTCGGGAAATGGCCTGAAACGGGCTAAAAATACACTTGGAGATTAAAAAGTGCTCATTTAGAACTGTTTAGCGTCGATTTACATTGGTTTTGACAACATTCTTTCGCAACCTTGGAAAATTTATCGGAAATTTTTGAAAAAAAACCGTTTTTTCCCCCAAAAGCTGTCACTTGGAAAAATTTCCGGAAAAATAAAAACGTATTTTTCCGGGCCTCGGAAAAAAACGGTTTTTTTCGGTTTTTTTCGGCCCGAAGTATACCAATACCAAACCAATAGCATTGGGTTCCCGGTATTGATTCTGGTATTGGGTGTGGTATCGGGTATTGGGTTGGTATTCGATATTGGGTGTTGGGTTGGTATTCGGACTTCTCGGCCTACTTGCTTTTGTCTCACTTTTAGTCTTGTTTGTCAAAAGCGCCACAGCGCCAGGTAACCGCAACTTCAGTTTCAGGTGCTGTTGCGAGCGGTCTCGAACTCGAGCTCGGCCAATCCCATAAACCACCTGCACACCAAAGCACAGCAGCAAGCAGGCAAAAGCTAAAAAAGGAATCGCTTCGTTCATAAAAGTCAAAGCGTGGTCCACTTCCTTTCCACAACACCGCACCGGGTTGAACTGAGCAAAAATGAAAATCAAGGGCGTTGCCAACGAGGTGGGTGCGTTAGCATGGCAAGCACCAGCAGTGCAGTTTCTGGGAAGCTACTCTACCTCCATCCTTTTTGGAGGGGAAATTATCACTGTACTAATTTGAAATCAGTATAGTGATAGTGACTGACAAGTGGGAAAAGTTTTGTTTCCGGAAAACGGGGATTGCAGGCCCGAGCCGACGCCGACCTGACCCGGCCCGATTGGCACCTTTGCTCGGCCCGGCCCTGCTCGATTTTTTGACCAATTTTTTCTGATGACTTATTAGTTGGTTTGGTTTGGTTCTGAGAAGCAGGGGTTGAGAAAAATTGACTCCTCCAAATTAAGAAATTGCAAGTAAGATAAAAATTTGTGCCCAAATCCTCACAAAAATCGCAATTTTCTACGAAAAAACACGGTACTTTCTTAGTTTAGGGAATGTCAAGACGGGAAGTGCGGTCCGGTAGCCGGACTATGGCAAACAGTGCGGGCTGGAACAGTGTACTACTTGGTCAGGGTGTTGACGATAGATAGATTGGGACCCGAAATGTGTTGACGATAGATAGACGATCCAAGTCCGAAATCTGGGGTCGACCCAAACTTGTTGACGATTTTAGATGGTGAGGGAGGGGTAGCCAAAATCAAGGTACAGTACAGTGCACAAGGTGGGTAATAATGTTTAAATGTTAATAAAATGATCAAAATGTACTTAGATGTAGTAAATCCGCGATTTTTTCACCTATTTGGGGTAAAAAAATACCGATTTTGAGCCATTTTGAGTCAAAAATATTCACTTTGTGGTCGGTTGTTGTTGACGGACGATAGATAGATTGTTCCCAGAATTTGTTGACGATAGATAAATTAGCCCACAAGTGTTGACGATAGATAGATGAAATCAAAATGTGTTG
This sequence comes from Rhynchonema sp. JSB1_4, assembly GCA_030248065.1. Taxonomy (NCBI): domain Eukaryota; kingdom Metazoa; phylum Nematoda; class Chromadorea; order Monhysterida; family Xyalidae; genus Rhynchonema; species Rhynchonema sp. JSB1_4. The sequence goes on from JASAMV010002268.1 coordinate 56,230, forward strand.
AAGATAGATGAATTTGGGGTCCCAAAAACCGTTTTTCTCGATACTTGCCCAGGGCAAATGTAGGTTGCCGGTTCAAATGAGCTACATTTGGGCAAAGTGTGGTCTAAAACTGCTTCGTGAATCGTGAGGAAAAGATACGCTGAACAAGTCGACAAAAACATATAAAAATGGTGTTTTTGCACGCTTTGAGAAACTGACCTCGCGACTGTCCAAGTTTTTTTGGAAAATTTGGAACTTTTATGTTTTTCCAGTGCTCGGAAAAATATCGTTCGTTATTTGGGCCTCTGGAAAAACGTTTTTTCGTTTTTTTTCCAGGAAAAACGGCTTTTTTCGTTTGCTACTATATTTAGGGGACTGTATTTTTGGGAATACGCTATGGTCCAGTCCAGCGTATGGTAACTTTCAGGATGGGAAAACACCGAAACCGAAGTCGTGTACCACAACGAGTGTGTCATTAAAATCAATTGAGCGTCGTCGTTCGTTGCGTTCAGCCAATCCATCGCCGGCTGTTGTCAGTTCACTATCAGGATTGGCCGACGTGTCTGACGTTTCGGCCGGCAAATCCACTCCTCCGCCTCCTGATGACCAAAGCGCAACGTCCAAGAATGGGCAGCAACAGTCAACTGGTGGTGGTGCTGGTGGATGTTTGGGTGGTTAGTTTGATCAGGTTTATGCAGGATTTTGCTTACGTTTGTGTGTTCATGTGCAGGGGTTGAAACGCGTTTTCGTGTGCATGGTTGGAGACAGAAGTCGCAATCGGGCCGGGTTTGTCCGGTCCGGTCCGATCCCCCGAATCTCCGACCCGGCCCGGCCCCTGCCTGGCCAGTTTCTTTGGGTCAGACTTTTACCCGGTTTTTGTCATAATTTTTGCAATTTTTCTGAACCTGTGTTTGGTGGAAAATCCATTGGTTTCAATTAAAACGTTGTCTGATAGACAAGTACTGATCACTTACTTGCCGAATCCGTCAGAAATTTTTGTACGTTTGTACAATTTAAGTACAATTAGTTTCTTCAGAAGCTGGCCCGGCCCGGCCCGATGCTCCAAATCTCCGGTCCAGCCTTCCCACCCCACCCCGGCCCGAACCAAACGCCCAAAAATGCGGCCGACCTCGGGCCTGCCGATTGTAACCTCTGTTTCGAGATCTTCCTAGCTTGGTCCTGCAACCTGCACCTGCAATAAATCAATTAACGTCACCACATGTCATAGATGTGTTCACACTGTTCTAATGTATCTTGCAGGCGGGCTCACCAACCCGTCCAGTTGTACTGTTTAAGAATTTTCCTTATTGAATTCGCATACTGATGGAAAAATTTTAGGCTAAATTGACAGATTTTGCACATCCTTAAACACTTCAAGTGCAAAATGTAAGAATTCTATAATTAATCACCCAATTAATTGCTGCAGACGTGGTAGCGTACGTTGACGTGTACATGGAGATGGATGGTCGGCTGTACAACAATTCGCAAGCGGTGATATCGAAATTGAGGGAAATGGGCGCCAGCATCAAACCGCGACTCAACAAGACCGTGACACACATGGTGTTCAGTGAGGGGCGACGCGACACTTATGACAAGGCCAGGGCACTCGGCGTCTGTATTGTCGACCTGGAATGGGTGCAAAGGTGACAATGATGGTTTTTTTATTGATCATCTTTGAAAAATTGCAACTTGAAAATTTGTATGTGGCGTTTGTTTCCAGTTGTCGTCAGGCGCAACGCCGTATGCCCGAGAAAGATTTTCAAGTGACGGCGCCGAAGGTCGAAGAGCATCCATTACTTTTGAGCAACCCCAGATCCGGCCGACGTCGGGTGCGTTCTGGGTTTTGTGTTCCTACCGAGTGTTGCAAAGGTGCGTCAGCTCGTACGACGAACACAAAGCGAAGCTCGAACGTTGACCACTGAATATACGCGCTGATATGTATTTTGTGATGGCTTTATTTTGTGGTGTCATTGGATTTGGATATACAACGAAGTTGGGTTTCTATAGTCCCTGTGGCAGTACAATATGCATCAACAAAAATGTGATCTTGGTGGACGTTTCGACCTGATGGCCGGGCGATTGGACAAAACAGGTTTGGGCAAGACCACTTTGAGCAAGTGAAAAAGAGCGTAGCCAAAAGAGCAGAGCTTGTTTTGTTCCATTGGCTTAGGCTTAAGCTGATTTTGGTATCGGCTTAGGCGGCCTTCACAATGCATGCGGGTTGCGGGCCGAGGTAATGCGGGCCCGCAAAAATTGAATCCGCACTAGGTTTCACAATGCAATGTGCGGGTTGCGGGCCAGAAGTTCTAATTGAAGCAAACCCGCAACCCGCAGTTCCTTGCCCGCATGCGGGTGCATTGTGAAACAAAAACAAAAAAATGCGGGTTGCGGGCGAAGAGGACTTTAGGAAACGTCACAAAGAATAACATTCATGAGCTCTTCTTTGTCAATACTGACTTCGAAAAACATGTTCAGGTACTGGTCGCACAAAAAGTTTACAAAAATTGGTCAAATTTTTTCCTGAATCGTGAAGCAGGAAAGTGACAGGGCAGTGACGTTGCGTTGCGCGATCGCACACAAGGCATGCAGTCTACAAAATGTTTCAGACCCGCAGCAATGTATAGGCAATCCATCGGCTCATGGCACTTTTTATACACAGCGCGCATGCAGCAGCACACAACATTTTCTAAACAAGATGTGCACTTTGGGCGAGTGCCATACTTTGATGGCCGACTTTTAAAATTACCTGGTTTTCATAAGCTGCTTGACATAACACATCTCTGCACTGTCGCAAAATTTGGGGATGATTCAACGGATAGCTGCCGAAAAGTAGATGCACTCATTGACGGCAGTAATGTAGCGTGCAGCCTGTGTGTGTGGAGTGCCATGAGCTGGCGGATTGCCTATACAGTAGGTGCTCTTCTGGTTTATTTTCAGGTGA